>MU968398.1:136422-284737 GCA_034641835.2 Pinus albicaulis
GGTTAAAAATACCCAAATGAAACCGAATGGCGGCTACGGCAAATTTTGCCGGAAATTTTGCCGGAAATTTTGCCGGAAATTTTGCCGGAAATTTTGCCGGAAATTTTTTTTTTTTTTTTTTTTTTTGTAGAGGATTTTGGAGGGTGGAGGGTAGAGGATTTAAAGGATTGGAGGGTGGAGGATTTTCCCTTTTGGAGGATTGGAGGATTTCCTCTGTGTAGATTTCCTATTTCCTATTTGAGGATCCTTTGTGTTTCCCACTGCGATCCTTGCAGCTGACCTCAGATTTTGTGATTTTGTGATTTTGTGATCAACAGATGGCCAAACAAAAGTAGTGAAGAGAATGGTAATACATATCCTAAGTTGTGGAATGAAAATTTGCACTAAATTCAACATGCTTACAATTAGGCCAAGCATTCATCGACTCAAACATCTTCATTTGAGGCATGCTTGGGGATACTTACCAAAATCTCCTCTAGATTTTATCTTTGGGAAAAATGTTTATATTGATGGACATAGTGACATAGATAAGGCCAAGAGATTCAGCGACAAAGTTCAATTGGTGCATCATATGGTTCAAAAATAGTTGGAAAAGAGTCAAGCCAAGTACAATACAAGACATGATAAGCATCGTGTTAATCACATTTTTCAAGTGGGAGATGAAGTTTGGCTTCACATTAGCAAGGAAATACTCCAAGGAGAAGGTAAAAAAATTGAAACCAATCATATATGGTTCATTCAAGATTTTAGAAAATATTGGTAATAATGCCTTTTCGGTTATATCTATGCAGCTTGTTAATGTTGAAAATTTGAGATTGTATCGCATCCTTTGATTGAAGAAAAAGGAGAGAATGTTCATATTCCTTCAATTGAATATCTATCTCCTAAATATCTTGAAAAATTGCAACAAGACACAATCCTTGACAAGAAAACAAGAACTCCAAAACAACGGAATGTGGAGTACCTTCATGTGGGGCTCAAAGGTACAAATCTAAGAAAATCCAAATGGATTAATATTGGAAGGGTGAGGGAATTGTACCCTCATCTGTTTTTCTAACTAAAAATGATCTTTTGGAGGTCCAAAATCTTCCGAGTGGGGAGGAATGATCCAGTGGATCAATAATGCGCTCAAAATTCAAAGTTTTCAAAAGTGCTCGAAACTAGTACCAAAACGTAGATCTCATCTCCCCGAATCCAACACAACTTGAATCGCTCAAAACCGATATCATATTCTCTCGATATCGCGTTATAATAGTTTTTCCTAAAAAAACTAAAAATATTTATAGGTTGGATGTAGTTACGTTGACTATGCAAGGTGACCAGGGTAGTTTGACTTCGTGATTTTCGGGCCAATGACAAGTTGCCAAGTGGCCTCACCGTATTAGCTTGAAATGTAAAATTATGGTTGGTTGAAATCATTGTGATTTGATTGGTTGAATGGTTTTTTATGTGGCCCATTGAATGGGGGTCCATGTGGACCAATGGATGGCAACCACATGGCCTCCCAATGGTGCATTAAAATTTTGGTTATGGGTCAAACTTTCTTCGGGGGGAGTCGAATGTGAGACCTATGGTTGAAAGCAACATGATGCTTTACCGCTATACCATTGGGTGAATCTTAATATACTATGGATCAAATATGTATTTAATTTTTATTTGGTGTGTGATTGGGGAGATGGGGCAAGGGTTAAGCCATGATCCCCGCTCACCCCACGCCCATGAGACCACAGCCAAGGGGGTCGAGGGCTCGGTCTTAACCCCGGCCCAAAGCCCCAAGTAAATGCAACACCAACCATGGTTCATTGGAATTCAACAAATGCATCGGTAACATCTAAACTCCACCATAGTCGGAGCATGGGTTACGAGTTGGTGCGAACTTTGAATAAACCTAGGTACACAAAAACTATACCATGGTTCATGTGTAGTTAAAACACGATGGAATATAACCAAACCACAATGCGAGTAGCCACAAAACCTAACCACGATTATGGAGCGAAATTATATGGGTTGGTGCGGGACCCAAATCCAACGGAAAAAATAAGGGCACATGGCCCAATCTTATCCACTCACGGGGGGTCATTTGGAATTTAAAAGAAGCAAACATTTCAACCAATCTGGGTGTGAATATCACCGGTACTGGGTGAAATTTTTTGCTCGGTGGTTTTGAAAATGGAAAAATTCGTAGAATGGTTAGTAGATCAATGCATTTTGTAGAGGATTTAGCAACAAAAACCTATGTAGAGCATAACTTCTTTAGTTTTTCGCCAAATTGAGGCCAACAAGAGCCCAACCTAGGGTGTTTTTTTATTGTTCGCAAGCCATTGGAAACATTATTTTTACGTTATGAGTGCTACAAATACTTTGTAATCACATATTTTAGCACTTTATAATGAAAGAGGCCCAACATTGGAGGCTAGACCAGGAGATGTATCCTAGGAGGGGTGAACCCCTTCGTCATTTTGATGTCTTATGTTACTCGTTTATGGTATTATTGTTTCTATTTCTTATGCTGCAAAGTCAAGTTAAAAACCATTAATTTATGTGCTTTTACAAATTTCCTAATTGCCTAAAAGACATAAAAAAATTTCTTGCACATTTCATCAAACCTTGAAGTTTTTCAAATATAGATTAGTTTGGTATCAAATCTTTCTTTTTTGGTTGTTTTGAAGGTTTAATTCTATTTCAAATGTTTTCTAATTCTTAAAATTTTGACGCTCAAAAGAGTATACGGAAATATTGTGGTAACAAGTCCTCAAGCTAGTTCAAGGAGAGCACATTTACCTCAAGTTTCACCTCAAGTGTCCCCCAAGTACTCACCAACCATGGCACATGAAGGAGGACTTTAAAACATGTCTGAGGATGAGAATACTCTCAAAAAAATCATTCTTTGAAATGACTAAAATGTTGAAAGTTATTTATGAGGAACGATAATTCATGGTTGTAAGGAGAGAGCTCAAATCCTCTAGGAGGAAATGGAAACAAACCTCCAAAAAGTGTTGGAGGGAATTGTGATAAACCACCTCTACCTCCAACTTTATCTTCAACTTCATCTTCACCCTCATCTTCTTCTACCTCAACCCCCTGCACAAACACCTCCACATTCTCCCAAAGGGACATGGTAAAAACTCCTTTGTTAAAACTTGACATAAAGTTTGAATTTCCTATGTATAATGGAGAGGTAAATGCTAAGAAATTAGATAATTGGATTCATCACCTTGAAGTGTATTTGCAAGATACAAAGGATTAAATATGATGAGATCAAGATTCAACTTGCTTCTTTAATTTTGGAAAGTGCATCGCTCATTTAGTTGGAAGCCAAAACTCAACGAGGATCTCAAGAAAAAAGGTAAGATCATAACTTCTTGGAATGATTTTGTGGATGCATTAAGAAGATAGTTTTATCCTTTAGCATACATGAAAAAGGACTTAATGGATTTGGAAAAAAATTTAGGCAAGGAAAAGGGTTCGGAGTGTTGGAAGTTATACCTAAGATTTCGGAAGAAGAGACTTTGATTTTGGGTGTATATTTATCCTCTCAAGACACTCTACTCAAATACATTTGAGGTTTACATAGTTACTTGAGACATAAAAAATTTTCATGTTTAAACCCTACAAATATAGATGAAGTTTGTGTATAGGAAAACCCATTTAGAAGAAAGAGGGAAGAATGTTCCCCCAAGAGGGAAGCAAAAAACCCATTCAAGGGTGGAGACAAAGGAAATGGGAAATTCAAAGGAAAAGGGAAAACGAATGCTTCCATCAAGAAAGAGGGAGAAAAACTCACATGAAAACACTCTTCAAAAGAAGGCCATGATGAAGACCATTGTTGGAAAATTCATTCCCGAGATGAGACCCAAAAAGTTTAACAAGAAAGGAAAGCAAAAGACTACTGAAATTACACAACATGATTTATGATCTGATTTTGGAGATGAAACAAAGATCACAACCATGGGATTGAAAGGTAAGGATTATATAGCAAGTACTAGTTCTTCTAGTAACCTCAATGAAACTCAAAATGATAAAGAAAGAATATATATTTTCCATATTAGAGTTATCTCAAAACATAACAAAATAGAAACTTTTTTTTTATAGTGGATCACAAGAAAACCTCATTTCGGACACTATTTTCAAGAAATTGAATTTGGAAACCATTCCACATCATAAACCTTATCCTTTGGGTTGGGCATGTGACAATCCAAAATTGCGGGTGACAAGAAAATGCAAACTTAAATTCGCCATCACTCTGCAAACTTCATTTATGAGGTAGAAATTGATGTAGTTCCACTTGAAATATGTGGTATTGTTTTGGGAAGCACATATATTTATGATAGGAAATCCATCTTTCATCACCATGAGAACAAGTATCATTTTTTTTAAATATGGGATTGAGTACATTGTTAGTCGGGATGGGGGGGGTCCAGTAAAATGTTGTCAAACTAGTCCACTCCTCAAATCCTAGACATTGAAATCTACATGTCAAACTATGGTCTATGGCCTCCCAATATTGAAAAAATCAACAAATTTGGATCCCACATTACTACAAGTCCTCCAAGCGTGCTACGGGTATTTATTTCCATATTTCTTTGTTTCCCCTCGAAAATTTTATAGTTTATTCCTTCCAACTTGGCACCAATCAATTTTGTCTTTTGTAACATAATAATCTCTAGTTTTTCTTTATTAGCCTTGGACTTTAGATAAAAAATTTACCTTAGCTATTTAAGCCATGTATATTCCATGATACATTTTAATTGAATAATTTTTTAAGGTTTAAGGATAGTACTTTGTGAGCTAGGTGATTCGTCCATAGTTAAACAAAAAATTTCCCTACTTCCATCAACCGGAGAAAATTTTAAGGATGGAATTTTATCTTCAAGTTTAGAAACCTTGGAAAAATCTTACTAGTCCCCAATATGTAAATTGTAGAAATTTTGATGGTATTTTTGTAAAAAATATTTAGGTTTCTAGTTATTTTATATTTATATATATAAAAAATTTGGTGATTTTTAGGGTAAAATAATTTTATACTATAAAATTTGCGTGAATCAATTAAAAAAAAATTGGAAATTGGCAAATCTTTTTTTTGGGAAAAAGCATGGAAAATTAGCCCACCTACGAATATTAGCCCTAAAATTTTCCCACTTTTGTTTAGATGATCTCCACCCCCTCTTTCCCTTTTTAAGCAAGTGGAGGGTCCGCCTCGGGAGATGCTTGGTTTTCCACTCTCCTTACATTGGTTGGTACTCTGTCATTCCACCTCCGTCTTAGCTAGTATTGCATACCATTGACCAAATAGGTTATGTAAGTGCATGAAATAATTTAAGGGAATGTACTTGATGTCGACCTTTACACGGACATGGAATAATTACAACATTGTTTTTCTCATCGACACTTACTTTGTTATGTTTCTCCTCTACTTTAAGTATTTTGTTAGTATGGAGTAAGACCTTCTTAAGCATCCTATCTTCCTCTAGGTCCTCTAATTATTTGCATTTTGGCTTCAAATTTTCTACCTCCTTTTGTTTCCATTGATCTATATTCATAATTTTGAAAGGAATACTCTCCGTTCTGTTGTTTATGTTGTCTAGTTTTTCCAAGGCCACAAAAGGGTTGATATCTTGGGTCTTTATTTTGTGCTTGAGTTGACTAGTACACCATCTATGTCATTGTGGTTTGAGTGGGTCGATTTTGCTTGTTGGTTTTCTTGGTTGTGAGAAGATCGTCCCCTCTTTGGTCCAACTATTTGAAAGCCCTCTTCATCCTTTGTTTCCTATGTGGTTTTTTTTCTTCGACCCACCGTCAAAGGAAACACATGGAAGAGGTGCCCATATTCATGGCAACGATGGCATTCAAATGACCCATGCTTATAATCTAATGGTTGTGCGAGATAGTTTCATGGTATTCCAAATGAATGGATTCAGGAAAGGGTTGAGATATGCTCATATAAACACGAGATCCTAGAATAGGCCACATGTTTCTTCCTCTTTTTTTATTTCGAAATATTCACAAATTCTCTAATGGAATTCCCTATTCCTTCTAGGATATTTGGTTCCTAGAATTCTTCTCGAAGGGAGAAGAGATGGACCCATACCCAGAGCAACAATTTTTTTTCTTTCTCCATATTGTAAAATTCCTCCCATATTCGAATGAAAAAACCCTCCATTGTTCATGCAATAGGACCCTGTTCTCAAAAGACCCATTTTCTATCTATGAGATTTGACAAATATTATAGTAAAAAAACCCTTAGGGAATATCCATAGCTCAACCACTCCCTAGGGGTTCCATTTTTTCCCGTATCCATTGTACGATCTCTTGTTATTTCAAAAATATGCCCATAAATTTTCAAATAAGTTCATGATTATTCATAAATTATTGGGTTTTCTCTAGTCTATTATTAGGGATCACAAATTTGGGGATTTGGGAGGCCTTCGACAAGCATCTCCATGCAATCTTTCTTTCCATTGGGCTCCCATAATGGGAAAATCTTCTAAATCCTTTCCACGAGATGTTGATCCAACGTTCCTTCCCGACGACTTTTGAGATCCATTGATTGTGTTTACGTAGGAGGAGCCACCCCTCTCCCCTCGACGGACCACTCTTTAGCCGCTCAATATGGCTAACTTTTCAATCTGCCATCACCAATTACTTCACCTCTAATGAAAGTATTCCCATTTTTTTGCAACTTAGTGTCGCCCACTTGAAACCCTTAATATTTTCAAAATTATTCTTAATTAATTTATTATTTTTATATGTTAGGTTTTGTGATATTTTTTCTATCAAATTTAAAGTGTTGTATTTTTTTAAGTTATTTTAAAAGTAGATAAATTTAATTTAAGTAGTATATTGAATATTAGAATTTTTGAATCTTGGAAATAAACTAACCAACATAAAAGATCATTATCCATATTTAGTTTTTAGAAAAAAAATCTTATTTATGTTTATTTTCCATTTAATTTTTTATGTCGGTGCTACTATATATAAAAGAGATAAAATAGTAGTATTCATATTTCTATTTTGAAGAAAAATTAAACCATATGAGCTTACCTTCCTAAGAAATTTTGTCAATTATGTTTAGTTTGGGTGTTTGGTAAAAGTGTTATTCTTTCCATCTAGGTATGTGACATATTGAGTTCATAATGAGTATTTTTTAGAATGTCTTTGTGCCTTATTGACCAAAAAAACCTTTCAATATATAAACATGTATATTCATCATATGAGATTTAAAAAATATTTCTCATGGAAAGATAACCTTAAATAACTCTATAAAATAATACTTCAAATTATACATATCATAAATTTTACAATTCTTCCTAGATTGGCGTGATCCACACATCATAATGCAAAATCAAGATCGAGGTCCTCCATCCTATCACCGACTATCAATATTAATGGTTGGAGGGGGGAGTAGGATGCACCCCCGAGGAATATTTCATGCATTAGAGATTCATCCCAAGCTCAATATGTTGAGAGTTCACTTTCCCATGCTCAAGATGGCTAAGGAATCAAGAATTTATTTAAATCTTGGAGGATTTAGCTTGTTGAGGAAGGAGGGGGAAAGTGGCTAGATTGTGTAGACTACGTAGTGTCTTTTTTCTATGGATTGTATGGCAACATTATGTTTGGGTTTTCCTAGGTGTAGTGCTAATAAGGAGTTGAGATTCGTTCCCTCCTTACTCATGGAAAATTCTTTGTGCCTATTTTGGTTGTTGTGTGTTAAGTTTCATTTGGGATGTTGGTGAAGACATGATCAAGTATAGAGACAAACAACCTAGTACGAGGTTCATTGCATGCTTGTTGAGAATTCGTGAGGGATTAGTGGCGGTAGGGGATTAGCAACGAGACTTGGTCTTAAGATCTTCTTCTACAAAAGATCTTCATATCTTGAGTAATTAACTATTCATGGCTATGTCTATTTCATGTTCATATGTTGATTTTTACTCTAAAATTATTGAATATGAGGCAATAGTTTTTTTTAGTGAATGCCTAGTCATACCTATTGTGGGTTTATTTTGTCGAGGTAATTTGGCATTCACTAGTCTTAGCTAGGTCCAAAATTTCTCCATTTTAAGGGAGGGATTGGTCACCTATGCAAGGTCATTATATGGTTTTGGAACCCCTATTCATGGTTTATATTCAGTGAGAGGAGTTGATTTGTACTAGTCCTGAGGGGGGTGGTTGTGATTGGATTCTTCCTAGTTATCTCGGTTGATTCATCTTATAATAAGGAAGCTTTATTTCCTAGATAATTGTGGGGTCATGGGTTTGTGATTTTTCGCTCTGGGCTTGATTTATTTATCTTATTTGAATGTATGGTCCACCTTTGAGCTAGTGTGAGTTGGGGTAAAGGGGTTTTGAGCCAACCTTGCAAGCCACATAGGAAGGCACATGATAAGGAGGCTACTACAATGCTCCATGTGGCAACCCCCCTATCACACGTAAAGATATTCAAAAGTGGGAAGCCCAGGTCACTCAAGAGTGGCTCACTCATTTTGATGCCAAGGTGGTGGATGAGGTATCCCACTAGCTTCTTGACCTTGGTCACACCATGGGATGAAGGAACCAATTCCTTCAATTAGTCACTCTCGATTAGTATCTCAAGGCATTGTTGGGTTGTATTCTTTGGGAAAACATGAAGATAGAAATTACACAGTCTCTTTCTTGAACAGAATTCAAAGTAATAAATGGAAGATGCAATACACTTTGAGCAATCCAGATGTTCATCTTACTCACATGGAGAAACATGTCCACTGTGAGTTTAGGCTTTAAGAGGCCCCGAGTGTGGACGCTGATAATATGGATACTATGACTTATTCAAACTCATGCAATGGATGCTATGTAGTGGGTTTTTTGTGGGATGTTTTGATTACTATTCCTCTTATTTAGATGATTTTAGTTTTTTCCTTGTTAGTCTCATGGACATATTTTCTATCTGTCTCCACCTCTTGTTTTCGTTACGGTAGACTGATATTGGCAAGGTTTTGAAGAGATACAACCATGTAATATGAATATTTTAGGTAATATAATTTAAGTTACAAAAAATTGAATTATTTATTTAAAAGTATTAAATTATCATAGAAATTATTTTCAATTTTAAAATATGCATGCGTATTTGCACGTATTTCCTCCTAAGAGGTCATAGGTTCAAAACTAGAGGGGGGGTAGAGTATGTGTGCCTTCGTATACTTAGCGGTCAAATCGCTATGCGGAGGTGGGTTCCCTTGTCCCACAAAGAAGAGGGTCTTATACACCAATTTGGTGTCTAGCTTGGCAATCGACCTTAAAATTGGATTATATATATATCTTGATTGGGCTAAAGCGTTAAGAGAATGTGTTTCCTCCTAAGAAGTCACATGTTTGATACTAGATGGGGGTAGAGTATATATGCCTTCATAGACTTAGCAAGTCAAATCCTTGCATAGAGGTGGGTCTCTTGTCCCACAAACAAGGGGCTCTCATACACTAATTTGGTGTCTAGCTTGGTCATGACCTTGAAACTTGATTATATATATATATATATATATATATATATATATATATATATATATATATATATATATATATATATATCTATATATATAGATTAATACTTATAATAGATTTGGATTTGGGTTTATTAATAAGATACCAATGAAATTATATTTACAAATAATGATTTTATTATTATAATGTAATAATAACTATTTTTTAATGTTATTATAGTATATCTATGTATCCCATACAAAGTATTAAAGATCATTCGAAAATATTTCATATTGTTTATTTAAATGGTTAAAAATTCCTATATTATTTGATAAAAAATATTATTTTTAACATTTCACGTTTAAAATTATTAAAATTAGTATCTTTATAACTATTGAAATATAACAAAATATTAACTTATCTTAAATAAATTAATACATGATAGTATTAATTTAAATAGAAAATTATTAATAGATTTTTTTTTAAATAAAATTTATTTAGTAATCAAACAAGTAATATTGTATAATACATTTAAATATTTAAATTACTATTTAGAAATACGAATTTTTCAAAAATAAATAATTTTAAAAATATATCTTTATGGTAAGAAATTATTAATTTATAAAAAATGTATAATTGAATTTTGAAAATAAGAAAAATGCAGTAGAAATTACATTATAGATGTTTTCAATTATCAAGTGTGATTCAATAATGGGTAGATTAACTAAATAAATAATATTTGAATATAAGAAAATAATTGTTAGAATATAGTTGTTAATATTGAATTAAGGGAAATAAATAATTAAAAATAAAATTTTTAATGAATTAAATTATCATATTTTCCTTATAGAAGTGGGTCTTTCCCCCCTATCGAGAGCCTAGTTATGACTAGATTCTTGTTCTACAAGCACACAATCAATAACACGAGAGACCATAGGCTTCCTATGCTAGCTTTAAATTTTATTGACAACAAACTAAGGCTCAAACGAGGTTGGTATAAAGATACCAAATCCTGGTTAAACCATTGGTAGATCGACGAAAATGTTGCAAGGAAAAATATTAATAACATTAAAAATATTGTTACTTCTAAGTTTAAAAAGAAAATGTGGTATGAGAAAGATGTAGGGGCTAAAAGAAAATTAAGATATTATAAGGAGGTCATCAACCCTACTCTAGAAGATCAAAAGTATCTCTTTGTTTTAACTATCTCAAAGAAAAAAGTTGATATAGCCAAGATAAGAAAAAACTCTCATGAGCTCCATAGTGAAACAGGTCATTGGGTAGTTCCTAAAACACCATGGGTGGAAAAGATCTACCATCTATGTGAGAATATGAACATTGAGGATGAAAATCACTTCCTCTTTAAATGCCCCTGTGTACACCCACATTAGATGTCGGTTTCATAATATTTGTTGCAATACCAAACTTCTTAGCCTTTTAACATGTCAAAATATAATGAGCTTGGGACACTTCTCTCCAAGTTTCTTTTGAACATAGGTGTACAATTTTAAAACAAACTAAATAATAATAACAAATGATCAAAATTAATTAAAAAGTGTTTGGGTCAAATTGAAATAATCAAAACACTAAAAATAAAATAATATTTGGATCAACTTAATTAATCGAAATAATAAATTCTAAATTTTTTTAAAAAAAAATGGTTAAATTAAAACTAAAATAATAATAATAATAATAATAATAAATAAATAAATAAATAAAAATAAGTAAATAAATAAAATAAAAATAAAAAAATGGTTAATTAATTAAATTAAATCAATAAATTAATAATGAAAAAAAATAAATTAATTAATAATTTATTAGTAGTCAAGATAAAAATACAAAAAATATATTAAAAAATTAAGAAAATTATCTATATATATATATATGATCCAATAAGTGCTAATGTCCTAGCCATTGTCTCTATTAAGATTGATTGACCTCTTTTCAATCTATATAGCTTCCCTGAACTTACGACGATAGGAATGATCTATCTTAGTAACGACATGGGCATCTTCAATGAAAATGTGGTGTTTTGTATTTTCTGCATGTTCTGCTAAAGCAGAGGAGCGGATCCTCCCATGTCCGTCACATGTTCCTAAATCCTTTGATTTATTGAGCGGTCGATGTCATGAACATACAATGTCCCGCATGAACAAGGGATTACATAAACAACTTTCATATTCTTAGGGTCCACCGGTATTTTAGAGATCTTAGGGAATTTTGAATGGTGTTAAGGGGCCTAAAGGTTGAGGAAACCTTGTGCTTTGCTTAGGATCCTTGCAATCTTGTCGGTGGTCCCTTGTATAAAAAGAAGGTGCAACCCGGAAAACCGATCATTGGGTTCTTTTTTAATCTTGGAACCCCCGCGACTTTGAGGAAAACCGTAAGACATTGGAGCTTATTATAACCATTTTTTTTGAAAACCTAGAAGAGATGGCTTTTCTCATCTTCAAGGTGACTTTCATCAGAAACTCTAAACGCATGAGTGGGTAAAGGATTAAGAACACCTAGGTTTTGAGTAGGAAAATGATTTGACTTAACGTGAAGATATTGTTTTGTGTGAGTTTTCTTCCAAAATACCTAGTGTGAGAATGATCCATCGTCCCTCTTTGAAATAAAGATGTTAATAAAAGGCAAGCTCCCATTGATTTCACATTCCATACTAAGATTTATGGATCTAGATTGATTATGGAGCTAGATTGAGTAATAACTTAAATTTTCAATTTATTGGAATTTCGAATCAAATTTGATTAATAATATATTTAAAACCAAATTGAATAAAAATTCTAGGAAGAAATTCTTAGCTAACCTATTTGACCATAACCATGTAAGATTAAATATATATCTAACTACTTTTAAAACTAGAAAACCTTAAGAGAAAACATATATATTGGCTATTTTTTTTAATGATTTTTCAAGCAAGTCCGAATTCAAATTAACCATTCCCATTTACTCTCAATTTTTGTAGACTATTTCATATTCCCTGGAGTACCACAAATGTTATTCTTTGGATAAATTAATGACCACATTTGAAGCATGTTACATTTGACTTCTAGAATATAGTTTAAGTATTGACTATATTTGAAGTGGCTCATGTAAACATCACAAAGAGGAACAATTTATTAACTAAAAAGAGGATACCATAGAGAGTTGAAAGATGAAGTAACCGGTCTCGAAAAGACGAGCATAAATAACAAGAAAACTCAAGAAAATAAAAAGGTAATTCATTTCAAACTCATTGCAATCAAACACAACTAAATTTAAACAACATCCACATCTTTCCCACACAAACAAATTTTTATTTAATTATAAAGTTAGAGACATTTTGCTTAAGGTAACACATGCTTTACATCCCAATCTATTATAGAGATGGAAAGATCTCCAAATTCTAAAAAAATAATTCCTCTCTTATAATTTTGAAAGATGTTTGGAGAAATGCTCTCCAACTTAAAAGCCTATCTTAATTATATCCTAAATAAATATAATTAATTTTAATTACATATATTTCTCTAATATTTTATATTTCTAAACATTTCTTATAAATAAAAATATAATTATGTACTTATAATTGAGAAAAATAATTATATATATATATATTCATTCATGCGTCGCAAACTCAAAATGTACATATTCTTGATTCAAGCTAAAGTCTAGTAAGTCTCTGCATAGAAAAAATAGAAAGAAACCTTTAAAAACATAAAACATAAGAAATGAAATAAATTCCTTGAAAAGAAAGACTCGGACCTAATCAAAATCCCCATAAATTTGTCGTAATCAAAATCCCGTTAACATAAATTTATAACGATCTTAAAATCAATATTCCTATATGAAGAATTAAGGTAAGGGCGATGACTTAGTAGAGCACGAAAAGGAAAGTATAATCATGCACATATATTAGATAATGGATAGTCACCATCACAAAAAGCTAAGATTCTTAGCTATTATTACATAGTGAGTTGAGTGTTTGAGATATGCAAATAAAAAGCGAGATGTCTATTCGCAATAGTTATATTTATAATATGATGGACTTACCTTACGACTAGCCTGGCCCTTTTTTTTAATTCTTTGGAGCATTTTTTAATTCTTCATAGTCTCACCTTTGAATAGTATCCCAAGAACAAATGTCAAATAATACTCTTTCAATTCCCTATATAATTTAATGTTTTTTTAAAATAACTCTTTCTATATTATTTGCAATGGGCTATTCGTCTTTAAAATTTAACTCTCTTTAAAAATTAAATTCACAATATTATATGTTTGGTTCTTTAATAATAGTTTATAAATAATTATAATTTAATATTAAATATTTTATGATAACGCATTATTATAATTTGAAATGGATGGAAAACCTAAAAAACAAAAAATCATAAA
This sequence comes from Pinus albicaulis, assembly GCA_034641835.2. Lineage (NCBI taxonomy): Eukaryota > Viridiplantae > Streptophyta > Pinopsida > Pinales > Pinaceae > Pinus > Pinus albicaulis. Next base: position 150,250 of record MU968398.1, read on the forward strand.
TGAAAAATTTTCCAACAGATTAGTGTATACCATCCAATATTTATGGGTTTGACATTTTTATGTCTCGCAATTGGTTTAGTCGTTTCGAAAAAGTTAATAAAAGTTATCAATTATTATTATTATTTAATTTTAAAGTTAAAGACTAGTGTATTTGATTTTTTTTGTCTTGGTTGGATAAGAGATCTATTTTTGTGTAATGATTTAATTGTTAAATTTATTTAAACATACATACTCTATTTTTTTAATGTGAATTTGATTTTTTTTGTTGGTTGGATAAGAGATCTACTTTTTGTATAATGATTTAATCGTTAAATTTATTTAAACATACATACTCTATTTTTTAATGTGAATTTATAATATTTAATGAAATAAAACATACTTTTAACCATTAAACTCATTAAAATATATACTTGACAATTAATAAATAAAAAATATAATTTTTTTTAATTTTTATGATAAAAAATATAAATGATTGTAACATGGATAGCCAAACTAAAGTTTCTAATTTAATTTTCCATTAAATAAAATATAAAACATAATTTAAAAAAAATATTAATTAGAGGCGCAGGCGGATAGTAGCTGCACCGGACTCCGGCGCCCCCCAAAATATCTTAAATACGATTCGCACTTCATTTTAATCATTAAAATACAGACATAAATATACACAAGTCATTTTACGGCTGCATGCATTCCATCTCATGATAGCTGGTGGATGCATTAAGGTTATCTTTCATTGCCCGATGGTCTGCACATTTATACCAGCGGGCGCAGACTACAAAATATATCACGTTCAGCGCTTCCATAGTCGACAAAAGCCAGTAAAAATACTCCAGATGGCCGCGGTTGAGATTGTCGTCCAGCCAGTCCGGTCGACCGTCGCGTCCGGTAGTATTGTGAACGACGATGACAACGGTGGCGCTCAAATAGTGCCCCAACGCAGATGTACATGAAGACATCGCTATGGCAGTGCTGCGCATCGTGGCCGGAAACTGATCGTAAAAGAACTCCGTGTTACCGATCGTATGGAACGCTTCTCCGAGACCGGCGAGGCGTGGCTATTGTTTCTAAGCATCCGCCCCGCAAGGGATACCGCAATGGATACCGATGGGACCGAAGGCGTCCGATGCCACATACTTGTCTACTTTCTCAAAGATTCTCCAATTTCGAAACAGCTTCTTGAAAGTTTCGTTAGTTTATCATTGCGGCTGCGTTGGGGATTCGAGCCGTGAATCGTCCCAAAATGGGTGATGTGGTGAAGGAGCCGGGAGTGGATCGTAGAATCCGCGGGAGGATCATACGAGGCATGACGAGCAATCATCGGCTATTTTGGAGGCACTTTCCACCATTTGGGATGGGTGTCCGCCTCAATTATGCGGGAAGAAGAACCGCTATAAGAAGGGTTTGTGTAAGGATTTCAATTCACCACAACCGCCGACGCAGTCGCAAAAGGAGAAAGCGAAAGGAAAAACAGAAAAGAAGGTGAAAGCGAGAAGAATGGCGCGAGAAAAAGGGGTTCGAAGGTTGCGGAGGTAGCCGATGATGAGGTCGTGGTGCCATTACGAGCCGTTCTCTTGGCAAATAGCTTTACTCGAAGTTCCGTCCGATAACCATGGAGCGCCCCAAAGGTGCTGCTTGCCCCTTATAAATGTTCCTATGATTGACTATGCACTTGGAGTGGCTGGATTTTGTTGGTGTTGAGGAAGTCTATATATTTTCTTGTGCTCATGCAAAGCAAGTCACAAGCTATTTGGAGAGGTCTCATCGGAAATCCCAAACAAACTTCATTGTCACGACCATTGAATCAAATGATTGTGTTAGTGTCGGTGATGCCCCCGCGTCTTATCGATCAACTGAATGTGATCCGAGGTGATTTTGTGCTTGTTAGCGGTGACACCGTGAGTAATATGTCGTTGAGACGAGTTCAAGCAGAACAAAGCATCAGAAAATACACTTACGACTACTACTCCTTTCAAGGATTTAGGTATCTCAATATGGAATTTTTGAAGGATTCAGGGTATCTCAATATGGATAAGTATGCCGATTCATTTGATCTACCCGCCTTATGGCATTCGGCACTCGTAGCGATCATTATAGATGGAACGAGCATACCCTGTGATGATGATTAATATTAAGCGATTTGATAGACACAATAAGAAATGGTCCTTCATTGGTCGGGGATTTCCATAATAATATCAAAACGGTAAATAATAAAATCTCCCAAAATGCGCATTTTTGCATCTTTAGCTTTGGTATGATATTATGGGAGTTGGCTACTTTGCGTATGCCATGGAGTGGAATGAATCTCATGCGTGAGTAGTTGGTGCTCGTTGGTTTTCGGAATAGATTGCTTCCGAGTGGTAGAGGTATTTAATTGAGGTGTTGAAGCATGATAGTAGCATCGTCAAGCATTGATGCTCAATTTTGTTGTCGAAATTTGGCATGATGTCATGTTTTTTTAAGAGTGGTCATGTAAATCTAGTTAAAGTAAATGTTGTGACATTTAGTTTGGGCAACTATTGTCACAAGTGCGAGTTTTTGTTGGAATTGCCCATTCCAACAATTTTATTTGCAGGAATGTTCTACTACCGGATACGATGATGACATAACAATGAAAATGGCATCAAAGGGTAGTGGTTGGAGCCGCATGATGATCGCGATGTGTGTGTGGTCGGTGTGATCAAGGGAGTAGATTGTGATGGAAAGTGGCGAGCATGAGGCGGCATGCTTGAGAGCGAGAAACTAGCCTTGATACTATAGGAGAAGTGGCATTGTGTTGCCGGGGGAGTTGATACTCGAAATGCAATGGAGGATTGGACCGATGGAGTCCTGGATTAATGTTCTTGAAGGGAAATTTTGTTCTCTTCGTGTGGCTATGAATGCCTATGTTTCGGTTTCTTTATTGGTGGACCCCCCCCACAAGTATCGTGGGAATGGTTACTTGGTATGCTTGGAAAAATAATCATCTATGGGCGGAGATAGAGAAATTAAATTTGAAGATTTTATGTTGTATTTTCTTGGAATCATGTTTTATTGAGCCTTATTGAGCCTAGCTAACTCAATGTAGGTAAAGTTATTTTATTAGAATTAGCTACTCTAAAAAATGACAGTGAAACGTGGAGTTCCAAGAATTTACTTGATAACGACAAAGATGCCCAAGATGTGAACAATGCAAAGACGAGGTAAAGGAGCAGATGACAACATTTATGGTGGACAACAAAATAGATGTTTGTTTGAGTTAGTATGGTTTGTGGAATAGAATCCCTAGCATGTTATAAGCAAGTTCGGTTGTTGTAATGGTCATTATATGTACCCGTAAACTTCAAATGTTGAAGTATGAAATGTAAAGCCTCTTAAAAGGTATTTGAAAGTTCGTGGTGATCTTAAAACCACTTTGTAATGGTTTATGGTCACGCTGAAACCATCTTTTGTCACCGTACGGTGATGGTTGGTGGTGATCCGAGCTATCTATAGAGCCTTTGTGGCCGGTTGCCTTTGTGGCTTGAGGTGCCTTTGTGGCCGTACGTACACGAGTGGTCGTGTGTGCATGAGAGTTGTGTGCTCGGCGAGCTTTGGGCTCAATTTGAGCAGGGTGGACTACGAGTAACACCTAGCTCGGTCTAAGATGATTCATAAATCTCCCCGAGAAGAAGGGGGTTGGTGTGCTTTCTTAGGGCCGTACGATTGTCGCTGAGAAGTACAATTGGCGTGACTCGTTCGAGTACATACTTGTGCCAATGTGCCAAATCACGGGAATGGCGCGGAAGCGCACGATTTTTTATTCAAGAAGACGCCAACTCAACTTCATGGGGGTCCGCGGGAAGCCTCAACTTCGTTTGGCGATTTGCGGAGAAGCTGCGAACCTATCCGAGAGAGGTAGATTGGAAGATCCGCGGGAAGCCTCAACTTCGTTTGACGGTTTGCGAGAGGAGCGGATCGGAGAAGTTGTGGATCCGTCCGAGAGAGGCGATTGTGTTTTGGAGGTCTCGCACATGCACTGCGCACGATGGTGGTGGATTTGTAGGTACATATATGCGATGAAAACGGTTAACAGAATCATGTATGCGAAGAACATCCTACAGACTAGCGGTTGCGGTGGTTGGTACCCATGTATTCCGGTGGATGGTCGCTCTTTTATATGGACATCGACATATTCTTTGTTATGTTTGACCACAACCCGGACTTTGTGAATCACTATCATGACAAGTAGTCATTAAGGGGGGGGGGTGTTGGAAATATTTAATTCCTACTTGTCTATGGTTGTAATTCTCCATTTTAGGAGTTTGTTCCTACATAATAGGAATTAGCTAGAATATAGTTTCTCCTAGTTTAGTGTGTGGTTGAGAGAATCTCTCAACCACACTATTGTACGTCTAAGATAGAATTCCTATCTTGAGACTTTTGCTTGTATAAATATGTATGTAATTCCTTCATTCATAATATAGAGATTGTGTGAGTGTGTTTGTACACTCTCCAGTGTTCTCACCTGGAGAGCCATTTTCATTAATTTTATCATATGTTTGGTTCTTTAATAATAGTTTATAAATAATTATAATTTATTATTAAATATTTTATAATAACGCATTATTATAATTTGAAATGGATGGAAAACCTAAAAACAAAAAATCATAAATGAAAAAAAATTCCAACAGATTAGTGTATACCATCTAATATTTATGGGTTTGACATTTTTATGTCTTGCAATTGGATTAGTCGTTTCGAAAAAGTTAATACAAGTTATAAATTTTAATATGAAATTTTTAATAAATTAAAGTTAAAGACTAGTGTATTAGATCTTTTTGTTTGTTGAATATATATAATGATTTAACTATTAAATTTATTTAAACATATTTATTTTATTTATTTTTTAAATGTAAATTTATAATATCTAATAAAATAAAACATATTCTTAACTATTAAACTCATTAAAATATATACTTACCAATTAATAAATAAAAATATAGTTTCTTAATTTTTTATGATAAAAAATATAAATGATTGTAACATGGATAGCCAACCCAAAGTTTCTTATTTAATTTTCCATTAAATAAAACATAAAACATAATTTAAAAAAAATATTAATTAGATCCGAAGGAGGAAAGTAGCCGCACCAGACTCCGGCGCTCCTAAAATATCTTAAATACGATAAGCACGTCATTTTAATCATTAAAATACAGACCTAAATAAATAAAAATATAGTTTCTTAATTTTTATGATAAAAATATAAATGATTGTAACATGGATAGCCAACCCAAAGTTTCTTATTTATTTTTCCATTAAATAAAACATAAAACATAATTTAAAAAAAATATTAATTAGATCCGAAGGAGGAATGTAGCTGCACCAGACTCTGGCGCTCCCAAAATATCTTAAATACGATAAGCACGTCATTTTAATCATTAAAATACCGAGTCGTCTACCGAGCCTGAGGAATTGCTCGGATGGTCAAAATTGGCCGGAATTCAGGCCAAAAAAATTTAAAAAAATCTTGCAGAAACAGTGTTTGAATTCTGATTTTGACATTGGAAATGGATTCAGCACCATCAAAAAACCTGTAAGACACCCAAAATATTAAACTTTCATAATTATAACATGGATTTAGAAAAATTCCTGCCGGATTTTCTAAAATTCTTATCAGAATTTTCATGATTTTCAGGGCGATTCCTCTAGCTTGTTAGACTACTGCTTAAAATACAGACATAAATATACAGAAGTCATTTTACGGCTGCATGCATTCCATCTCATGACAGCTGGTGGAAACATCAAGCTTAACTTTCACTGCCCGATGGTCTGCACATTTATACCAGCGGGCGCAGACTACAAAATATATCAAGTTCAGCGCTTCCATAGTCGACAAAAGCCAGTAAAAATACTCCAGATGGCCGCGGTTGAGATTGTCGTCCAGCCAGTCCGGTCGACCGTTGCGGCCGGTAGTGTTGTGAACAACGGTGACAATGGTGGCGCTCAAATAGTGCCCCAACGCAGATGTACACGAAGACATCGCTATGGCAGTGCTGCGCATCGTGGCCGGAAACTGATCGTAAAAGAACTCCAGGTTACCGACCGTATGGAACGCTTCTCCGAGACCGGCGATGCAAAACTGGGGAACAAGCCACAGCGCAGAGATGGGCACGATGGCCGACGGCTCGTCCGCCAGGCCATGGCTTAGCGCAGTGCTCCTTCTTTTCACTTCGACTAAACCGGCCACGAGCATAGATAACGCCGAAATGGCGAATCCGATCCCCATTCTCTGAAACATGGTGATTCCCCTATTATCTTTTGTATTGCGCCTGGCGAAGGGTACTACTACCCTGTCGTAGAATGGCAGCCATGCGATTAGAGTCAGCAGGGAGAAGACGGTGAACGATGCTGCGGGTATTTGGAAGCCCTTGGAGCCGAGCCGCCGGTCCATGCTCAGGGCCTGCAGAACGGAGAACGTGTGTTGCTGCGAGTTTGTGATTTGATTTGCGATTCCGCAGGAGAATATGGGTACTGTTCTAATTATGGATTTCAGTTCCTCGATCTGTTGGACGGAACAGACTCTCCATTTGTTCACTGGGGAGGAGTCAGCCGGCCGAATGTCGCCTTCAGTGATGATGGCCGCCTTGTTCAAAAATCTGGTGATCACATGAACTCTAAAAGTTAGAACCTTTACACAGTAATCAGACAATGGACTAAAATCCGATATATAAACAAGAAGTGTTCATCAACCTGAACTGGTCCGTAGGTCTCGGCTTAGAATCTTTTTGTTCGCCATGGTAAAGCTGTGAGGAATCGGAGGGCGGCGGTAGGTTGCGCTTTCTGATGGATGCTACAATCACCTGCGCGAAGCCGGTAAAAGCGCTGCCACGTGGAACTTCATGGCGATAAACCCGCCGGCCGAGAAGAAAGGAGACGGTTGCCATAAGCATGAAAGCAGTACAGATGCCGAAGCCGATTCCCCAGCTGACATTGCTTTGAATATACACAATAACAGTGACGGATACGATGAGGGCCACAGAGCTGCAGAAGTAATACCAGTTGAAAAAGCTTTGCACGAGTCTCTTCCCCTTCGCTCCTTCCTGCTCGACCTGCTCCGCTCCGAAGGCCATGTTAGAGGGTCTTACCCCGGCAGAACCGATGGCCTTGAATGCGAAAACAAGAACCAGAAGCGCGAATTGCCCGGCGGAAGCTCTCTCGCACCTCTTCAATTTCTTCACCAAGGCACTGCAGGCAGATGGCCGCAATCCCGGGATGACAGCAGTGGCTGTCAGAATGGACATTCCCTATCAATCAAAGACACACAAAGAAATTTTAGAGCAGAGATCCAAAAATCAATGACTGAAATAATTTTATTAGATTAAGGTGGTCTCTTCAAACCAGTAAATATGAAAGGCAACCGATGATAATCGCCCGAAATCTGCCGAGGTACGAATCTGCCAAAAAGGCTCCGGGCAGAGTTGCGAGGCTCGTGGTTCCGGCAAATATATTCAACGTATTCGTAGCTGCCACTTTCTTCATGTTGTATTTCGTTACCAGGTAGACCACCATGTTCGAACCCAAACCGGCCACTGCCAGTTTCTCGCAGGCCTCGTTTCCTGCAACCCAATATAAGTTAAACCGGCGAGTGTAAAATACACCTACAGCTTTTCTATAAACAATAAAATAAAAACTACAGCTTTTACCTATTATGAAAGGCATGGTTTTCCATCCTCCTGTCGTCGTTCTGGGTTCTTCGTCTTTCGTCTTCTCGTCTGCAGCTTCCGCCTTCTCATTACCGGCCGCCCGTCCAAATGTTGCAAAGCACAAATTGAAGCGATGAATTATTGCAAAACTATGATGGGCTGATTCGGCCGCTCGTTGATTCCGTCGAGAGCGGGCTGATTCGTACAGTTGCAGAGCTTGGGCTCCTGTTCTCTGTTCTGCCATTGCCATAGCTGGCCACTACTGTGAACGTACACTTGGCTTTATAGTGTAGAAAACAGAAAAAGTTCTGCGTCAGTAAACACCCGCCCGTGACAGTTCTGCTTTGTGCCCTTGACGGTATCGAATATTTGAAGATTGAGGATTGGTGGATGATAGAGACTTTTCTGATCATTTGCTTCTGCTCTCGTCAGTATCGAATTTTCGAGGATCGGTGGATAATAGAGCCTTTTGTAATCACTTGCTTGCTCTTTCTAGTAGTATGGAGATTATAAAGATGACCACTTGTTTAACACTGATAATCTTTCATTCGTCACACTGATCATCTGTCATTCGTCACTTCTTATTTTACTTTTCATGTACCCATGTTTTCGAAGTTTTATACTTTACTCATTTGTTTGCTATGTAGTTCTTCCTATGAAGACTGGTATGGTGAAGGGTTTAATGTAGGGGGAATCGTTTGACGCGTTTTGTTTGTTTTTTTTCTTTAACTTTAATAATGTAAATATTCAATTTATAATAAACATCAAATATATTTACATTTACATTTTTACATTATAAAAAAATATAACAATTAACTAATTTATAATTTTGTTTTAAATTATTATTATTAAAAAAATAAGATACAAATTCAACATAGTTATATTAAACAAAAAATTTGTAACAACATTTTTTTTATTATATTTTAATTTATAAATAAGATTTATTAAATATTTTAAGTATGAAAAGTTTCCATAATGAATTATATTAGATATTATATTTGAGATTCAAATGCATTAAGTAAATCATTCATCACCATTTCATTTATTAAATATATTACAAGATTTTTTAGTCATGCAAATTTATCTTATTTTATTATAAACATTTTTAATTTGAAAATAAGCTTTATTATAATTCTGTGACACAATACTAACATATTAAAAAAAAAGATGACTTATTTCACACTAAAACTATTTATATATATTTCATTTAAATTTAGTTTTATAACATTCAAATTTTTTTTTAGTTAAAATTAATGTATTGGTCCCGAGTGGAGGTAGGGGTAATGGTCCTTTTCTTTCTCTTTTCCACATGTTCATAGAGTTTTTAGAGACAGAAACATTTCTAAAAAAACAAAGATGGATAACTCTATTTTATTAGAGAGGTAATAATTTGTAAAATGAATTGCACTTCTTCATAAGGGGTCCATTGATTAAAAGAGACTAGAAAAAGTTCGGATCCAATTCCTACAGTTATGGATATAAGTGCAATCCAATGTCAAATCGATACTTCAACTCGAATCCGGCATCTATCTTATGAATAAAATGCTTGGAACAATTCAAGTTCGATCGCTAGTCCAATTTTGTCCGATGTTATATAAAATATCTCTCCACTTTTGAGGTGTAAATAGAGCGTTCTATAACTACGGTATTGGACCAAATGAGATTCATTCGTTGGAATAGCTTCCATTGAGTCTCTCGCACTTTTCATTTACCCATGTTGTCAAAGTTGATTTACGTTATACTTTACTGATCTTTTTTGCTATGTAGTTCTTCCTAATGAAGACCGGTATTGTGAGGGGTTTAATGTAGGTATTGTGTGTAGGGGAATTTTTTTTTATCTTTTTTGAAAGACGGGTTTTGTTTGGTTTTTCCTTAACATGGTTATATGATTTGGTTATATGATTTAAATAATTGATAATATGTAAATATTCAATTTATAATAAATATCAAACATATTTACATTTTATATTGTAAAAAAATATAACGATTAATTAATTTATAATTTTATTTTAAATTATTATTATTATTAAAATTAATTTATAAGTTTAATATACTCATATTTAACAAAAACACGTAATAATATTTTTTTATTAGATTTTTAATTTATAAATAAGTTTTATTAAATATGTTATAAGATTTTTTAGTCAAGAAGATTTATCCTATTTTATTATGGACATTTTTAATTTATAAATAACTTTATTATAATAGTGTGGGAAAATACTGTAGTTTATGATACCACATATTAAAAAAAAGATAATTTATTTCACACTAAAACTATTTATATATACATTTTATCTAAATTTGGTTTTATAACATTTTTTAATATAATTGAAAAAGAAAATCCCATGCTACCACTAAAAGATTTCCATGAAGATCTTAGCTCTAACGGTTTGGTCAACAATTTCTTTTTAGAGGTGCCTAGGTTCACATGTCCAAAGTCATTTAATAGATATAGGGTTAATATGGATCTAGATTGGTTTTAGTGATGGGTGTTTACATAGAATTTTTATGTTTTCATATATATTATTAATACAATCATTGAAAATTTATTTACTTTCCTAAGTTTATTAAAGGTATAGACTATGGTATGGGTTCACATGTCCAAAGTCATTTGATAGATATAGGATTAATATGGATCTAGATTGGTTTCGAGTGATGGGTGGTTACATAGAATTTATAGAGATCAATATTATGTATATTTACATATATATCATTAATACAATCATTGAAATTTTATTTACTTTCCTAAGTTTATTGAAGGTATAGAGTGTAGTATAGGAATGCTAATGTTAATATATCTTCTTTAATATTTTTATTGTAAAAGAATTTGTAGACTATGTTCTATCTCTTTTATTGTTATTTGAAATGCATACATTATTAAAAATATGTTGAAATTTGCAAACCTTGTAGGAGCTAAATGAAATAATGGACTCTTCTTATGAACAAATGTATTTATAATATATTTTTTCACGACTCCAATCAAATACGAATTTCATGTACATGCAATTTCTTATATTATCTTACATAGTGGATGAACCACAATTTAAAATGACCAAGTATAATATCAAATGTTCTTTTTTTTCTTAACCCTCATACATTAAAATAAACAAATAATTGCATGCTAGTTAGTAAGAATGAACTTTGACTTTTTCTTCTCGAGCTATGAAATGTATAACATGATTGCTCCATCCACAAAAGTTTTGTTCCAGCTTATGGATAACATCATGATTCTTATGTCCAAGAATTTCAAACTCATTGTAATCAGAAATTTATTCTCGATGTAAACTACAAATGATTTCTCACTCATTCTCATAGATTGAAATCAATGCATCTAGTTAGATTGTTCAATAATGAAATTAATGAATCTCATCCATAATATATTAACTTGTATGGTAAATTTATTACTATACAATCCATAAATGATCTCCCACTCATTCTCATATATTAAAATCAATACATTAATTATTTAACAAGTACAACTTCATAATTATTTTCTCATTTATTTGGACTAATTCACCATAGGAATATAGCTTCAAATATGTATGAGATATTCACCTTTCTCAAAATAATGTTTCCTAATTAGCCTCGGAAATGAAACACGACCTATCAATAGATAAAAGTTTCAAAATCTCTCTAGCTTCACAACAAAATTTACCCTTCTCTTCTTTCTAGCTTAGTGCTTAAAATTTTTTTTATATTGTACATGTCTAGGAAGATGATTGAGTCAAGTAATGCACGCTACATATTTTTATTCCACCTAGCCATAATCGCAAACTAAATTATTGGAGCCACTTAGCCATATCAATTGCAAATTCAATTATTGGGCCATCATCACAACACTTTGTGCTCTATTGAACCATGTCAAATAGAAACTTAGTTACACAAGAATTATCGATCACCTATAATCCCTCCAAGTTATTGTAATTTCATTTTACTCATTATAATTAATTTACTTCCACCTTAACTTAATTTCAACATATAATTTACTTTCCTTCATATTGCAACATCACATTATTGTCTTCTAAATGCCCCCCCCTATCTTCATTTTACCACATTAAGCACCTATGTGAACATTTATCATTATTATTCATTGTTTCTTTTATAAAGATATGGTTTTGTTCCTCAGTTATTTTATTCAAAGTTTCATTACCCTGCAACTCGTAAAAATTCATGAAATCTAAATACTCTCATTTGGTTATTTACTTTGAAATTTAATAAACATTATTTCAATTTATGAGTACTTAATTGATGTAATATAATCTAGATTTCAAAAAAAACTTCTCAAACTTGTACAAACACATAAAAATATCCATGTATTAAATGATCTATAATATTTTCAAAGGAAACTTGCACATAATGACTATTGCATATCTTTCGCAATTGGATTCACCATCCCATTTGTACTTGCTTCTACTAATGATTGAGTACGATAGATGAAGACGCATATGTTATCATCTATATTGTGACAAGTATTGATATTTCTTAATAACAACATTACATGTGCATGCTAATTGATAATTTGGTGATTATTAGATGACAATTGTCATGATTAGTCCTTTATAGTATAACTGATACTATATATTGATATATTTTAATAAAAACGTTAAATGTTCATGCTGATTGATAACTTGGTAATTATTATATGGAAATTAGCATGATTGTTTTACTTGATTTAACATTATTAAATTAATTTCCTACATAATGTTGGGGGGATTGGCTCATGAGGAAATGTTCTATGAAACTTGGTATTATTGAGTGTTATGATAATGTTGAGTTGGGAAAAGATACGTGGGAACATGCATGCTCCTAATAGCATCATAAGTGGCAATGAGGCCACTAGGAACATGCATTCATAGCAACTTGTGAATGCAAATGTAAAACCGAGTGTCTAGTGTCATAACTACTTTAATCTTTAACCATTACACCAACTAGGATGTGAGATAGGCATGTCATAGGAATGCACATGTTCCTAGTTTTCTCTAATTTGTATATGCCCATGGGCATTTTTTTACCTCATCTTGGACCATGTCATGTGTTTTTTTGGATCTCATAGAGATAACGGTTCCCCCCTTGTTTTAAATTAAGGAAAAATTCAATGGATTTGATCTCCTTATAGTTCTACGTAATCATTCCAATGAACTCTCCTTCTTCTTTTTTTTCTAAAATTTTGCTTTAAAGTGGAAAATAAAAACCTAATTGATGCCTTAAACACAAGCACCTTGTTGAATTGTAGAAGTCTTGGTTACCATGGACCATAATGAGAATTGAAACCCATCATCACCAAACCTTAAATCGGAACAACCAAACCAAAACATGTTGAAATGGAACCGTAAAGGGGGGCTTCGATTTACTTTTCCCTTAATTAAATTGGAAGAGAAATTGTAATTTCATCTCATGACAACTTGTATTAGTTAACGAAGTCGAATGATTGAGTTAGCTTAGGAAATTTGAGTTGAGGGTCGAGAGAGGAGGCATGTAGAGTTCTCATATGATTTAAGGGGGGTCTAATTATAGTTATTTGTGAGTCTTAATTAGTTAACTCAAGAAATTGAGTTAAAATAAATTTAACTAGTTCTAACCGAGTGATGAGCTAGTGAGGGGTCCAATGAATTAAATATGATTTAATTCACAAGTAGTGATCAATTGGTTAACCGATAATTCACTATAAATATATTTTAATTATCGGTTCTAAGGAAGGCCCAATTGAGACCGAGGTTAAAGGGATGATACCTTCCGATCGTATAATTAAAAAAATTGTACAAGTTGGTTATAGAGTAATTTGGAGGCCAATGATGCATTACACAATAAATTCAAGGGAATTTACTATGTAATAGGGTGAAAATTCCTCTAATAATGCATGATAAAGGAAGACTAAGCAGAGGTCGAGAATTGGTTAAGTAATTGATCTGCTTTTTTCCTAGATCGTAGTGAGACGAGTTAGCGAGTGCAGGGAGTTTCTCCGAGAGATAAAAAGAATTTTATTGTTTCATCGTCTTGACTTTATACAATATATAGATAGTGGGATTTTATGTAGAGTATTTTACCTAGCTACATCTTGTGTTGTGTGATTGATTATCTTGTTCTCTTACTTGTTATGTGATTGTGCGATCATGTTTTTTTTTCCGCAAATTTTATAAGGATTCAATATCTTGTTTTAATACATTATAAGATCATTTTCAATCCCATTGTTAGATTTTTCTACATGGTATCGAGTGCCGGGAATAAAAATAAGAAGAGAAGAACAAATTTTTTTTATGATCATGTTCGAATTTTCATATTTATTCTTCGGGATCTAGCAACGGATCAAGATGTATTTCAATGGATTGAGAGTTGAATATGCACTCGAGGAAAATATGAATTACATTGCATGGAAGACGGGATGGAGGTAGTTATCGATGACAATGGACTAAAGGCTTTAATTGATACTAATGTCCTTCACCCTCGCAAAAATAGATTCTCAAATTCTTGATGCATGGAAGAATAATGTAGAAAAGGCAATAAAGATCTTCCTAGAGGGAGTTTTAGATCATATTGTCTCGAGTCTCCATAGAAAGGCGACTCCATATGCTATGTGGAGGGCCTTGACGGATCTGTATCAAAATAATAGTGACCATAGGGAAGTTTCCACTTAAATAAAAGCTTAGGAAGGTCAAAATGGATAAGGGTGACACGATCAAAAAAATACTTGGTGAAGTTCATTCATTGTCGAGATGAGCTTGGAAGTGTTGGGATAATTTTTTTCCCCGTATGATTTGGTGAGCTTAGCTCTTCCGGGGCCTTCCCAAGAGCTAGCATAGCTATCGAATTTTGTTAATGAGGGGGGGAGAAGCTACTAGATTGGGAGTGACTATGGTTTGATCCGACATAAGAATAAATTAAGCTGAGTACTAAATATGGATCCTCATCAAAGACCCGATGATGAGGAGAACCGTGCCTTCGCTAGAAATGCGAAGAAAGGAAAAGGGAAGGCATCCCATTCCAAATATTAGTCTAGCAAGGTAGGCAAGAAGCAAGACTTGCAAAGGTAAAATGTTTCAACTATTAGGAGCATGGACACTATGCCACAAATTGTCCATAAAATAAGAACAACAAGAAGGCCTCAAAAGGAGCAACAGGGTGAATCATTGGCTTCACGGTGCGAGTTGGGCTTCACTCTCATTGCATGCATGGTGTCATCGGTGATAGGTTATGTGTGGTACTTGGATAGTGGATATTCATTCCATGTGAATGAAAACATATAATTATTTAGTAGCTTGGTAGAGAAGGATCTCTAGATGCACATCGAGATGGGTGACGAAGGGAGGTATAGTGCTACCAATGTAGGTACGATTACCTTTCAAAGGGAGTTAGGTAATATGCTCACATTAAAAGATTTCATGTATGTTCCCTGTGCTAAATAAGAATTTGGTTTATGATGCTATGTTGGAAGATCATGTCTATGATGTGATATTTAGTGAAGGAAAGGCATTCCTTCATCACAAAGCCACGAGAAAGGTGAAAAATATTGGGGATCGAGTAAAGAATCTCTACAAATTGGATGTAGAAGACTCCGCAACACTAAGCACTAAACCAGAGAGGTTGGGGGATCCGATATATCAATGGCTTATGGCACAGGGAGGGTCGAGCCATCTAAACCAAAACACTTTGAATATCATGCAACATATTTATACAAGACTTCCAAAGGGCACACTTGCCCATAGAGACACATGGGAAGGGTGTACATTAGGGAAGTATACCAAATCCGACTTTCAAGATAAGGAAAGTCGAGCCAAGGAGATCCTTGAGAGAGTTCACTTATACGTGCGTGGAATGTTCTCGATAGCTTCAATATAAAAGGAAAAGTATTATGTGATTTTTTGTTGATGATTTTTCAAGAAAGTGTTGGATTTTCTTCATGCGAAGAAATATGATACATTTTCCATGTTTTGTGAGTTAAAGCCACTTGTCAAGAAATATATAGGGAATAAGGTGAAGGCTATGAGGAGTGAAAATGGTGGATAATGCATCTCTAACTAATTCAAGAAATTTTGTTCCTTAGAAGAAATTCTAAGAGAATTGATTTCACCTCATAACCCACAACAGAATGGGGTTGCGAAAAGGAAGAGCATAACGATTGTGGGATAAGCAAGAGCTATGTTTCATGATCGGGGCCTACCATTGCATTTGTGGGTGTAATATTGCAATAAAACAATAGTTGTACAGAAAATAAGTCCTCATCGGATAGTTGGGATGAGTACACCAAAGGAGGATTTTTCGGGTAAGAGACGATTGTGTCATATTTTAAGTTTTTTTGGTTCATTTGTTTATTTCCATGTGGCCAAAGATGCCGAGAAGAAGCTAGAGCCATAAGCAAAGTTAGGGAAATTTGTGGGGTAAACCCGATACACCTCACACCTATCAAGTGTACTTTCCAAAGCACATAGGATGAAAGTGGTCAAATGAGATGTTAAATTTGATGAATATAAAGCCATGCAATTGTCCCTTGAGAGGGAGATCGAGTTACATGAAGTTGAGGAGCTCTTGGCTCAACCTCAAGATGTGGAGAATCCATAAGTAGAGTAACTGGAGAGTGGTAGAAACCACTCATGCAGAGCAATCCACCGAGAGATGGAAGGAAGCACACTAGAGAGGATAATATATTATTGTTGGATGCGAGAGAGATTGTGGGAGCACCCACATCACGAGTGTAGACAGAGAAGGTCCCCAAGGATATAACCATCATATTTTGAGGAAGAAATGCAACATCCATTTTGGGTTGACTCCATGGTTACGAAGTATGACTCCATCATCATAAAAAGTGCATGGGAAGTCTGTCCCAAGACCAGTGGAGAAGTTACTTGTAGGATCCGGATGGGTCTAAAAGGCGAAGCATGCGAGAAAATGGGAGTGTGGAGAAACATAAGGCTATATTTGTGGCCATAAGGTTCTCTCGGGTGGAGGGGATTGACTATGATGAAAAAATTTTCACCATTTGCAAGGTACTCATCTATTAAATCCATCCTTGCTCTCTCGGTGTAGATGGGATGGTAGATACATGAGATGGATGTAAAGACAACCTTTACCAATGGAGTTATTAAGGAAGAAGTGTACATTGAGAAACCATAAGGTTTTGAGATCTTAGACGAGGATTCGCATGCAGTGCGGACTCGAGAGATCACTATATGTGCTTTGAAGAAATCACCTCCTTCTTGGTACATCGAGATTGACAACTATTTCACGAGGTTGGGCTTCACCAAGAGTGAATCGGATGTGAACCTAAATCATATTGTGGTTGACGTTCAATTTTTTTATTATTGTACTATATGTCAATGATATAATAGTGATAGGTGAACAAAAACTAATAAATAGTTTCAAAGATGATGTTACAAGAGAATTTGACATGAAGGACATGGGGCTCTTGCACTTGTTTCCTTGGATTGGAAATATGGAAAATAGATGGGGATTTATTTGTATTTGAGGGAAAGTATTCTAAGGCGATTTTTCGGGAATTTCCACATGGAGGAAAACAAACCCATTGAGATTCATCTAGCGAAAACCTGGAGGAAGGAGGATGCTACTTCGGGTGAAGTAGTGTATGATATCATGTTTACAAGAAGCTTATGGGTTCACTCATGTATTTGGTGAACACATGACCCGACATATGCTATGCGGTTAACCAACCGAGCCAAGCTATGGTTTAGGCTATGAAGATCTTTTGGAAGGCAAGGAAGCATATGTTGAGATATCTCGGAGGAACTATAGAGTATGAATGATGGTACATACAGACAGTGGGAGTGAAGCTTCAAGGCTTCACCGATGAAGATTGGGAAGGGATCCCATCCGATAGGATGATCACATCGACGAGGCATCTCTAGCATAGGATCAACATTTGTTTCTTGGTACGACAGAAAACAAGATCGGTTATACTTAGTTCAAGTATAGTCATAGTACATGGCATCTAGTCGGGGAAACAAGCGAGTCCATCCGGATGAGGAAGATACTTGTTGGCTTGTTTTTGTCATCGGATGGATCCGACGAGTGACACATTGTGATAACGAGAGTTGCATCAAAATCTTGGTTAATCAAGTATTCCATGATAGGTCCAATAATATTGATATATGGTATCACCATCTTTGAGATTGTGTTCATAGGCAGATTATGTCATTAGAATACATTCCCACGGAGGAGGAGGATGCGGACATAATGACGAAGGCATTGGAAAGAAGAAAATTTGAATTCCACAGAGGCGGAATTGGGGTAGAATATAATCCATTTCTTGTTGAGAGGGAGTGTTGAAATTGCACCAATAAACAGAACCCCATAGGAGGCTTTTTGATTTAATTTTCCCTTAATTAAATTTGAAGAGAAATTGTAATTTCATCTCATGAAAACTTGTATTAGTTAAATAATTCGGAATGACTGAGTTATCTTAGGAAATTTGAGTTGAGGGCCGGAGAGGAGGCATGTATATATCTCCCATGATTTAAGGGTGTCAAATTACGATTATTTGTGAGTTATAATTAGTTAACTCAAGAAATTGAGTTAAAACCAATTTAACTAATTCTAACTAAGTGACGAGCTATTGAGAGGTCTATTGAATTAAATTGGATTTAATTCACAAGTAGTGATCAATTAGCTAACTAATAATTCTCTATAAATAGTTTTTGCATGTCATTTCTAAGGAAGGGCCAGTTGAGATTGAGGCTAAAGGGATAATAACTATCAGTTGTATAATTAGAAAATTGTACATGTTAGTTATAGAGTCATTTGAAGGCCAAGGATGGATTGCACAATAAATTCAAGGTAATTTCCTATTTAATAGGGAGAAAATTTCTCCAAGAATGCATGAGCATGACATGCTAAGAAGAGGCTAAGAATTGGTTAAATTATTGACTAATTTTGCTTAAATTAGAGTGAGACAGTTGGCGAGTGCAAGAGTTTCTCTTAGAGAGAAAAGAATTTTATTGTTTCATGGTATTGAAATTATAAAATAGATAGATAACGGGGTTTTAGGCAGTGCTATTTCCCCAGTATACACATTTTCTTGTCCGATTGATTGTATCTTTCTCTTACTTGATATGTGGTTGTGTAATCATGTTTTGTTTCCGCAAGTTGTAGAAGGATTCGAGTACCTTGTTTTAGTACATTATAAGATCAATTTGAATCTCATTGTTATATTTTCTACAAAACACAAAACAAGTCGATCCTAATGTTAAAATTGATGTATCTTTGAATACTAATTGAGGGCAACACATTCATGATCTCCAAAACACTAGATTTTCCTCATGATTATCTCTAGCATGTTTTCTAAATTCCATAATTCCATCCAATTCTAGTTCCCAAGGCCTATTAACTAATATTTTTTATTACAGGGATGGGATGAAATTAATACTATAAAATAAGTCTCCATTAAGATAAAATTAGAGAATTAAAATTACCTAACAAAATTTTCTATCATTTGTTATTTACCTAGGAAACAACATGTAACAACCCCGAGTTAAAAGTTCATGTAATAAAAGTTAATAAAGGAAAAATAAGACCACAGTTAAGGGAAACTTATTCCAAGCTTAATATTGGGAAAAATATCCTAGTGGGCATCACTTGATCTGTTTATGGCTAAGGGGAAATTGGAAAAGGCTACGACTAAGAATTTGAAAAGGAAAAAGTGTATTATTGGAATTTTATTTATGAAAATAAAGGAAATTAGGAGAAAAGGAAGGTGAAAGGTCATAGGTTGCATGTGAGGAGGAAAATGAAGGAAAATAATGGAAAATTGAATTAAATAGAGGCCTAATTAATAAAAATATCTCATATCATTAATTGGTATTATTTTTGTTAGTTCAGTTTTGGAATTACTCTTAGAGAGGAGACGAGCACCAAGAGGAGAAATAAAGGAAATGAGAAAAGGAAGAAAAACTAAGGAAAGGAAAGAAAAGGAAAACATGGATCAACCAAGGAATAGTTAGATCAAGCAGCTTCAACAGGAATAATTGCAAGCAATAGGTTTCATGTATGATTTCCTAGCTTGTTTTGACATGCATGGTATGTTCATGTTGGTATTTGGTTCTTTTGATATCATTGGCATGGGTTTTTCTGAGTTCAAGAGTGGATTTTTTCGTACCCTTTCCATTTCCAGATAGTAATGGTGTGATGGGGTTTTTCTTGGTTTGAGCTTTAGATTACCATAATATTTTGGATCTAGGTGAGGTGGTCTCAGGAAAATTCCCAACGGCTTAGGAATCCCTTGATCGATAATGGCGGGATACACAGTAAAGCATGAGGTTGGATACGGGAAAATTCCTCAAGGTATTGGAGAATAAATTTTGAGGAATCCAAGCTCGGTTCAATTTTGTGATCTCGACACCGATTTACTTGAGATATGGTATGGTGAGGGTGGAGGTGGTTCAACCTATGGATTCCCTTGGTTGTGTTTGGATTATTCTATCCCATAAGATCCCACATTCATGCTTGGAATATGAAATGGGAGTGATTGGTTGAAATAAAGAATTGGTTTTGCCAATCTATGGTCAGGTGGTACATGGAAGTCCCAAACCTAGTTGGATTTTTCCTATATCTAATAAGAGATGAGTTTCTATTGATTTTGATAAGGAAATACAATTGTTATTATGTGGATTTAATGGTTGTTCTCTCATTGTTATTTATCTGGTTATATGTTGGTTATAAGCATGGTTATATGAAAAATCTTAGTCATGGGTTTATTCATGTTTTTACTTATAACTGAATGAATAATGAATGGAAGACCTAATTGATGTTATGCAAAGTAATATGAGAAGGAAGTGACCCTTCTTGTCAAACCTAAGATAAGTTTTCAGTCCCTTATTTTCAAACTTACATTCATGAACTATAGGTTGCATATTTACCAGGTGTTTAACGAAATGTTAGTCCTGGTTAGGGAAGGTCAGTTCAAGTCTTGGTTTCAGTTTTTGATTTAAAAGAATTTTCTCTAAGTCACTTATCATCTCTGGAAGTTTCATTAAGTTCTAGGAATAGGCCTAAGTCCTAGCCCTGGAAAAGTGGCTTATAATTCAGAGTCATTGGCATAGAACTGAGTAACAAAGTCCATAGTCACTACAAGTAGACTTGTGGGAGTGACTGGAGATAAATAGTCACTTGGAGGCCTTGGAAAGGGAGCGAATGGGGCTCTAAGTAAGGGAAAAAGAGATTTATCTGAAGGTTTGGACACCTAGAGGGGTTGGGTTTCTCCTGAAGGTCCTGTGGCACTTGAGGGAAGTTAGGAAGGTATTAGGTTGTCGACTCCATTTCTAAGGTCATATAGAAGGTTGAGTCTGATCATAGTAACCCTCATGTCATATTTACCCTAGGAAAGCCAGTGAAAGTGGGTAAATGTGGGAGAAGGTGTGTTACAGGGTCGTACATGAGTGCGTTTCACTCTCTTTGGGTAAGTCTGATGCTGTTAGTCTTATGGTTGTCATGCATGGGGTCATGGTATACAGTTGGTATGGTCATGCATGATGTTTTTATGTTGTTATGTTATTATATGTATATGCTTATGATTATACATGTACATGCTAATGTGGACTGATCTTGCAGATGAGATAAGCCTCCCCTAAACATCACTGAGGTATGGATTTAATTTTGGTATCTATTTGGTTTATCTGACATGGTACACTTATAGGAAGAAGAGAATCCAAGATGACAAGTAAAATGGTAGACTACAGTTCTCATGAGTATGTTATGAAACCAGCTCCCAAAATAGAAGAAAAGAGAGATCAACGTATTAGAAATCATCCACTTCGATGGGGAAGCCTCATTTACATTACATAAATGAACAATTATTGGATGATACAAATGAAAAAACCTCCTTTATATATGGGGTCATAATATAATCCTAGCTGACCTAACAATAATCATGTAAGGGCACAAAAATAAAAATAGTGGGCTTTTATGGGGCACAATAATAACAATATGGTGACTATAGGGGTACAAAAATAACAATAAGGGGCTATAATAACAACAATAACAGGCTACACTAGTAATATAGGGACCTAAAATTCCCCTCTCCTTAAAAAACGTGTTATCTTTAATTCTTGAGTAGCTCTGGATGCTTTTGTATAAAATTCCCATCCTCCCATGTGGAATCTTCAGTGGGTAAGTTCTTCCACTTGATGTGATACTCTGAAATTGATCGATTTCATAAATATTGAGTTCTTGTTTATGTGACTTCTTCTGGTTCCAATATTATTTTCCTTCCTCATCAAATTCTGGAAATAGTGTTTGAACTAAAATTTTATGACCTATAACCTTCTTCAAGCATGAAACATGGAAAACTAGGTACACTCGTGAAGAAGTAGGAAGCTCCAATTTGTATGCCATAGTACCAATATTTTCCTACACCTTTTAAGAAACATAGTACTTTGGCGATAATTCATTATCCTTCTTAGCTTGCTTGAGGGACATTTTTTTGTATGGTTGTAGCCATAAAAACACCCATTCTCCTACATAAAAACTTCTCTCACTATGATGTTGATTTGGCTATTGTTTCATTTGATTTTGTGCCAAATTTATGTTATCCTTTAAGAGTTGGAGAAATTGTTGTTGATTCTCGATGTGATCTTCCACTGCTTGAACCTTAGAATTTTCTCTTAAAGATTATGTGATGGACGGTGGATGATATCCATAAAGTTTCATAAATGGGGTCATTTTTGCTGCAGTCTGGAAGGAAGTGTTATACCACCATTCAGCCAGAGGTAACCACTTGACCCACTATGTTTTTTTATCAGATAAAAAACAATGAAGACATCCTTCCAAACATTTGTTCACTATCTCAGTTTGGCCATTGGATTGAGGATGATAAGAGTGAGCTATGAGCTAGTTGAGTTCCCAAACAAGAAAATAATTCTATCCAAAAATTTCCGGTGAAAATGGGATCTCTATCGCTCACAATAATCTTTGGGTTTCCATGTAGCTTTTCAATTGTTTCCAAAAATGTAGTAGCAAATGTATTTGCTTTAAATGGATGAGATAATGCACAAAAGTGTGCATACTTGGTAAGTCTGTCAACTACCACCATGATGACAATCTTTCTTTCAGACTTAGGTAAACCTATGATAAAATACATTGAAACCTCCTCGCAACGTTGACTTGGAATGGATAAAGGTTGTAGAAAACCTAGGGTCTTAATTGTCTTAATTTTATTTTTCTTGCAAACCAAACATTCTGCCACAAACTTTTGAATATCCGATTTAAGGCCATTCCAAAAAAAATATTTCTTCACCCTGTGGTAAGTTTTTAAAAATCTTGAGTTTCCTCCTATAGGAGAGGTGTGCAATTCCAAAAGAATATTTTGTTTTAGTTGGGAATTATTACAAAGATATAAGCAATATCTGTACCATAAGGAACTAGTTTCTAGATAAATGTATCAGATGTACTGGGATCTTGCTGCAACTTCTGAATGAGTGTCCAAAATTCTTCATCATTCTTCCATTCCTCCCTTGCTTTAGTTATCCAATTTGGTTGGATAATAGAAATGGCACAAAGAAATGCTTCCACCTCCTCATCCTTTCTTGAGAGTGCATCTACAAAAAAATTTAGCTTCCCCTTTTTGTAGATGATTTCAAAGCCATAACCCAACATATTTGTGACCCATTTTTGTTCCTCTTCTAAATATATTATTTGTTCCAAAAATTATTTAACACTATCATGATCAATTTTTAGCTTGAAGTGTCTTCCCATTAGGTAAGGTCTCCATTTCTTTAGTGCATTTAGTATTGTCGTCATTTCCTTCTCATAAATATCTTTCTATAAATACTTTCCTTTGATTGGATGACTTTAAAAAGTAATGGATCTTCCTTCTTGGATTAAAATAGCACCATTTCCATTTCCTTAGGCATCAGACTCCACAATAAAGGTTTTTGTGAAGTTTGACATAGATAAGAACGATGCTAGGCACATTGCCTCTTTAAGATGTTCAAAGGCCTTAGTTGCTTCAGGAGTCCATGAAAATGCATCTTTATTCAATAATGTTGTTATAGGTGGTCCTATTCTCCCATAATTATTAACAAACTTGAAATAATACCTTGTTAACCCAAGAAATCCTCAAAACTACTTTATTTTTGTGGGGACTTTCCATTCGTTAACATATTTAATTTTGTTAGGGTCTACCTTAACACCCTCCTGATATACAATATGACCAAAATATTCCACCTCTTGTTCTTCAAAGAAACATTTGGAGGTTTTTTCATATAATTGTTTCTCCTCCAATAGTTTGAGCACCCTATCAACATGTTGAACATGATCCTTCCAAGACTTGCTATAGATTAGTATATCATCAAAAAACACTAACACAAATTTTCTAAGGAAGGGTTTGAAAATGGAAATCATCAACCCTTGGAATTGAGAAGGTGCATTGGTAAGGCCAAAAGGCATGAAAAAAAATTCATAATGACCCTCATGAGTTCGAATTGTTGTTTTAGGAATATCTCCAGTATTCATGATAATTTGATTATATCCTGAATGAAGATCCAACTTGGTAAAATAAATTTCTCCATGTAATTCATCCAATAATTCATCAATCATAGGAATGGGAAATTTATCTTTAATAGTGAGCTTATTGAGATCCCTATAATCCAGACACATGCACCATGATCCATCCTTATTGTGCACCAATACTACTGGAGCAGAGAAAGAACTTTGACTAGGTTGAATTATACTAGCCTCTAACATTTCTGCAATCATACACTCAATTTTTCTCTTTTGGAAATAACAATCTCTGTAAGGCCTGATGTTTGGAGGAACAATTCCTGGAATAAAATGAATAGCATGATCATGATCATGAATAGGTGGGAGTACTTTGGGAGTTTCAAACACCTTGGAATGATTGTCCAAGATTTTTTGAAGATTTGGAGAAAGAGATGATTTTGATATTGGAACTTCATGTGAGCATAATTGTGTAATTACGCCTCGTTTTTATTTCTTCATAAGTTTTTTCATGACATTATAGCTTATTATATTTCCAAAATTCCCTGTGATACCTCGTAATTCGACATCCTTTCCCTCCAAAAAATATTTCAGGAAAAGTTATTGAAAATTAAAATCTATCATCCCCAAAGTTTGTAACCATCGCACTCCTAGTACAACATAAAAACCTACCATTGGAATGGAAAGCCTTAGACTATTCAATACATATTTCCCCATGGTTAGCTTGATATTATGGAATTTTCCAGAGAAATTTATAGTTCCTCCATTTGCAACCATCACTTGAGACTATAGTGTTGGGTATAGGAAGCAATTCAATTCCCTGGCTACCTTACGATGAATAAAATTATGGGTACGAACCGAATCAATCAACACTATTAAATTTTTCTTCTTGATATGTGCTTCTATATTGAGAGTTTTATGAGTGGTAAATCCCGCTAATGAATTACAGGATAAGGTCAGACTCATTTCTTCTTTCTCTAGGGTTGGTTCCTAGTGTATATCCTCTTATTTTGAAGTTTCTTGTTCATTTTCTTCCTCCTCTTCACTATCTATGTAAAATAATTTCTTATCAACACACTTATGACCTTTAGTTTATTTTCTATCACAACCATAGAAAATCCCTTTTGCTCTTTTTTCTTCCAATTGTTGTGGTGTGAACCTTGTAGGTTGTGGAAGTCTAGGAGTAGAAACACTTCCATCTTTATAAATGTGAGTGGTAGGCTTCTTTGTCACCATAATTTTACTTTCAATTTTTCTTGCCAACCTGAATGCATTCTCCAATTAATCAGGTTCCCAAAGGCGAACCTCATGTTGGATGTTATCATTTAAAGTCCCTATGAAGACATCAATCTTGTGTTCCTCTGAAATATCAATTACCCTTATATTCAATTTTTGGAAGTCCTCAATGTGCTCCACCATTGAACCTTTTTGTTTAAGATTTATCAATTGGCTAAAGAAGGTGTTGCTCTTCGTATCCTCATAATGTGATATCATTTCCTCCATAAAAATTGACCAAGTGACATTTTTTTTTATGAGATTAAAGCCATTGATACCATACAAATGTATTTTGTTCTAAATATAAAGTTGCAATGCATAACTTTTTTGTTTTTTGCATATTATGGGGATCAAAATATTGATCCATCTGAAGTATCCACGTTACAGAATCCTTGCCATAAAACTTCCTCATATCGAACTTTGGAATATGGTGGGTCTTCAATCCAAAATTAGAGTTTATGAAATCACGATTAACATTTATTTTGTTCTCATCACGAGTTTCCTCTACTACCTTTCTGGCATTAGGAATCATTTATTTTATCAAATTTGTCAGATCTTCCTTCAAACCTTCGATGTCTGCTTTTAGATCATTCTTCATGTCTTCCATGTTGCCTTTCATTTTTTTCTCGATCTTAGCTTCCATGTCATTCATCTTAGCTTCCATGCCATCCATCTTAGTTTTGATTTCATTATTCAATCCATCCATCTTAGCTTCAACGCCTTTCTTCAAACCATCCATATTAGCTTCGATGCCTTTCTTCAAAACTTCCATTTCATTTTTTGTTACTCTTTATGAGAGTGAAAATTGGTGCACTTGGTCTTGTAATTTTGATATATCATGTTGCACTTATTCCTCTTCATGATTCATAGTAGAGTATTCTAAGGGCTTAATGGGTGTTGAATTATTTTTAGGAGGCATTTTAGAACCCAATACTAATATATATGCTTCAATACGCCCTTGGAATCACTTCAAACTAATTTTTCAAACAAGACTTATGAAATTCAAAAAAAAATACACACATTGTTTTTGCTTTTGAGGAGCTTGATATTGAAATTGATGTATCTATGTAATTTCGGATCCTTGAGATTTTATCTTTGGTACTTTAGTAGAACTATGAATATAATTTCCAATGCCATATGTCTGACCTGATTTGGATTCTTCAAGGAAAATTTATGTCCAATCTCCCGCAATGGCCTAATTATGGACTAGTTCAATAGAGAAAATTTCTACGACGTTCCACATGTCATTGTTTCCTCCTTCAACTTTGAAATTGATATACATGAAACTACAGTCCATGTAATTTAGGCTAATTTTTACATAATTCAAATACGATGCTCAGAGAGAGAGTTATGACGATTTTACCATGGTCACCTCTTTGAGATGAAATTCGAGAGCCTGCAAAAACCCTAACTTCCACAGATCATATCTCTGCCATTATTGCAAACCAATATCTAAAATTTTTACATGACGTTCCTCTGGATTTCTTTGCAAATTAGTTTTTTTTGTAGCTTCTACAAATTTGTACAAAAAAAATTATAGAGAGAATTCCACAAAGACCCATTTGAAGTAACAAAACCCTAGAATTCGAAGCTCTGATACCAAGTGTTATGAAACAAACTCCCAAAGTAGAAGAAAAGAGATATCAATGCCTTAGAAATCAATCACTTTTAGGGGGGATTACATAAATGAAAAATTATTGGATGATATAAATGACAAAACCTCCTTTCTATATGTAGGAGTCCATGGGGTCATAATATAATCCTAGCCGACCTAAAAACAATAATGTAAGGGCACAATAATAACAATAATGGGCTTTTATGGGGTACAATAATAACAATATGGGGACTACAGGGGTAGAAAAATAGAAATAAATGGATACACTAACAACAATAAGGGAATACACTGGTAATATAGGAAACTAACAAAGTCTCCCTATAGATCAGTTGGGAAACAAGGAGAAGAGTACTCCCTTGGTATAATAGATACATTGAGGAGCTCGAGGGTAGAGATTAGAAGTTTCAAAGAACAAAATTACATGTCGGTTGAGGCTCAAGAAAGACTTGCAATGGCTTAGGATAAGTAGTTATATGTTAATAAAATGATATTTAGAGCTTTTCAAAGTTGATGAAATAAGGACAATTGAGGATCAGTCAAAAGAAGGAAGAGAAAAATAATGGAGCCTATAGTAGAAGGTCTCAGTACAGATACATGATGGATATATGGGACATAGTTAGAGGTGGAAGATCACTAGATGCACCTGATAGGGGGACTGGTATGTATGGGAATCATTCAAATTCCTCATCCAAGAGACATCATCACAATCATCATCGTAATAATTCTTATTAGAGGAGGGGGTATTTACTTGAAAAGTTTAAGAAAGTGAATCCTCCTACATTTGATGGATAAATGAAGAAGTTAAAAGATGCAAAGGCATGGTTTCTTGGGATGAATAAATTCTTGAGATTACATAACTATTCAGAAAACATGAAATCGAAGATAGCCACCTTCAGTCTTAAAGGGAAAGAAGATATTTGGTGGGAAGATGTGAATAATTTCAAGGGAATTTGGGAATAAGAATTGACTTGGGATTATTTTGAGAGGATATTCAAGAATAAATACCTATATAATAAGTAATATATGCTAGAGCTAAGTATTTTTATGATATACATATGGGTTCTATGACAGATGATGAGTATACTAGCATATTCTTGGAGTTGTTGAGGTATGTGCCTTATGAGAAGGCTGAGATTCAGAGATTCATTAGTGGATTTCCAGCTACATATAGAGACCAAATTGAGTTTGATGAGCCTGGATCATTAGAAGAAGCCATCCAAAAGTTGAAGCATTTCTATGAACAATCAAAGTGTAAAGTTGAGCCTAAACGTGACATGAAAGGAAATGATAAATTTAAAGGGAAGTGGACACCGAAGTAGGGAAGACCTTAATATGCATGTTAGAAATAAAATTTGGTTCCCTACAAGAAGTTAAATACAGTTGAGAGGGGACATGGGTTGGAGCTTGGAGAGCAACAAGCTAGAGAAGATGGTAGAGTACCATAGAAGTGTTGGATATGTGGCAAAGATCATCATAAGAAGGATTTTCCATTTGAACATGGAGGTAGGATTCATATCTATAGTTCTCAAGAGGTGAAAAAATTTGGGGAATTTTGTCATAATATTCCTCGAATTTATGCAATTTTGGACAAGAGGCAGGTGGATCTGAAGGAATCTACTATTCATATAGACGATAAAATTTGTGATCAAGTTATTTCTATTTTGATTGATCCTAGATCCAATTATAGTTATGTTAATATTGACCTGGTGGATAAGTTTGGCTTGAGAAAATAATTGCATGAAGAGTCTTGGTTGGTGCAGTTGGATATAAGTACTAAGAATATAGTTGATCACCGGGTAAGAGCTTGTGGATTTGAGTTGAATGGTATGCCTACAACATAATATTTGAATATACTACCATTAGGATCATATAGTATGATTTTGGGTATGCACTGGTTGTATCTTCACACGACCAAGGTAGATTTCTATGACAAGGCTATTGAGTGCCTGGATTGTAATGGGGAAAAGATAATCTTGTAGGGAAAGAAGAATTCTACATCAATGAGGATGGTCACAAATATGCGGGATAAGAATAGTTATAGGAAGGGGCGTATGATGTTTTTCAGTTCATATTTATTATAAAAAGAGAAATAATTTTGACGATGAAAAAATATTCAAGAGGTATCCAGTATTGTAGCAGTTTCAGAATGTGTTTCCAACAGAGATTGTAGAGTTTCCTCATCACATGGTAGTATACTTTTTTATTGAGTTGATACCAAGGCTGTCACTAGAATCAAAGCCACCTTATAGAATGATCATACCGGAGTTGGCAGAGTTGAATTTGCACCTGAAGGAAATGCTTTATAAGGGATACATTAGACCAAGTGTATCGCCTTGGGGTGCGACAATATTATTCTTGAAGAAGAAGGATGGTATTATTAAGTTGTGCATTGATTATAGGTATTAAAAAAGGTTACAATAAAGAACCCATTTCCAATGATTAATTACTTATTCGATCAGTTGAAGGGGAAACAATGTTTTCAAAGACTGATTTGAGATCATGATACCATTAGGTATGCATCAAAGAAGAGGACATCTACAAGACTTATTTTAGGACCAGGCATGGGAATTATGAGTTTGTTGTAGTTCCATTTGGTTGGACTAACCCTCCAACTACTCATATGTGCTTAATTAATAGTGTGTTGTGCCCTTATCTGGAAAAGTTTCTTATTGTATTAATTGATGACATCCTGATATATTCTATGAATGAGGAAGAGCATGCTGAGCATTTAGCAGCAGTATTGATATTGTTAAGAGAGAATCAATTTTACGCCAATATTATAAAGTGCGGTTTCTTTCAAACATAGGTACATTACTTGGGACATGTTGTTTCCGAGGAAGGCATAGAAGTAGATCCAAAAAATATAAAATCTATCATGGAATGGGCAGATCCTAGAAATGTGGATGAAGTGATCATTCATGGGACTAGAAGGTTACTGTATGAGGTTCATAAGTAACATCTCACACATTTCCTATCCTATTAAATCATCGTAGAGGAAAGGTAAGAAATTTGAATGGAAAAAGGAGTGTGCATCCAATTTTTATTTGTTGAAACAGTTATTGATCAATGTTGTAGTGTTAAAGATTGAAAATCTAGATAAAGAGTTTGTATTGTGTATATATTCTTGCAAGAGAGCGCTTGGTCGAGTCCTTATGCTGTAGGGACAAGTAATATGCTATGAGTCTAGGAAACTGAATGAGCATGAGTAGAACTACATGACTCATGATCTTGAGTTGGCATCTATTATCTTCTTGGAAGGAGGTTTATGTTGATGGGTGATCACAGTGGGTTGAGATATCTGTTTGAAAAACCAAATTTGAATGTCGGGCAAGCTGGATGGTTGGCTACCCTTAGTGAGTTTAAATTTGAGATTAGATACATTAAGGGAAAGGAGAACATGGTTTCATATGCTCTCAATAGGAAAGTGCAGTTGAACCTTTTTGCACCAGTGAGATCCTATGGGACAGATTTACAGGATAAGATCCTATAGGTAGGACAATAGGATGACAAGTAAATGGATCTTATGCTCAGGTTAGTAGGGTACATATGATCAGGATGTGGACTATTGTCTCACGACAGATGGTTTAGTGAGATTCAAGGACATGATCTATATTTCGGATGACAATGAACTCAAGAGGCTTATCTTGAGGGAGTTTCATGCCAAACCATATTCATATCACCCAAGATATCAAAGGATGTTGACAAAATTGAAAATTTTATACTATTGGTCAAATCTGAAGAATGAAGTAGTGGAGTTTATGGATATATGTTTGTATATTCAACAGGTCAAAGAAGAGTGTAAGCATTTAGGTGGGTTTCTTCAACCTATTTTGATTCTAGAATGGAAATATGAGGTCATTTCCATGGATTGAAATACATGTATTATGAGGAAATCAAGGCAACATGATTCTATCATGGTTGTGGTTGACAGGTTGAGCAAGATAGCTGACTTCATTCCAGTCAAGACTAGTTATTCTGCTAGTGAGGTAGCATAGGTCTTCATCAGGGAGATCATGAGGTTTCAAGGTGTTCTGAAGAAAATTGTGTCACACAAAGGTGCAAAGTTCACTTCCAAGTTTTTGAAGGATTTTTTTGCAGGATTGGGGACAAGTTTGGTCTTCAACAAAAATTTTCATCCACAGAGAAATGGAAGTACATAGAAGGATAACAAAATACTAGACGATATGCTAAGAATGTATGTCATGCATCCCTAAAGGATATGGGAGGAGTACCTTTCATTGGTCAAATTTTCTTACAATAATGTTTACCAGGACTCGCTGAGGATGAGTCCATTTGTGGCACTCTATGGGCGGAGTTGTAACACCCCCATAAACTTGAGTGATATAGTGAACAAGGTATTTATTGGGTTTGACATGTTGGCAGACATAGAACATGAAATGCAAGTTATAAAGAAGAATCTAAAGGTAGCACAGGACAAGAATAAAATTTATGCAGACCAACATAGGAAATTTAAGGAGTTTCAAGTTGGGGAGCATGTGTATTTGTGCATCAAGCTCAAAAAATCTCCTTAAGGATTTTATCATGTGCCAGGTTTGCACCACGGTATTTCGGGCCTTTTGAGATCATTGAGAGGATTGGACCCGTGGCCTACAGACTTGCACTACCTCTGACAATTAAAGTCCATGATTTTTTTCATGTTTCATTGCTCAAAAGATATGTAAAGTATGTTGATCATGTTATTGATTGGTTTGTATTGCAGGTGGATAAAGAAGGAGAATTCCACCCAAAACCATAGTTTCATAAACATATCGTGCTTCCATGTTGAGCTAATTTATGTACCTAAACTAACACAATTATTTATTATCAATCCGGGTTGTTTATGCTTTGAGGCAAGATCACTATATGTGAAGATCAGATATAATCAACCTTGAAAGATAAGCTATTCAAAAACCGAAAGTAATACATTCTACAACTCTAACTCAATTAGTTTAAAAAGAGGAATAATATTGAAATGGTTCTTGACTCAAGAAATCCGCTTTCACCTCAATTACAATTTAATGAATTAGAGATTAAAACCAAGAACTTAAGATGGATAAATTATTAATGAAAGAAGCTCTTAACTTAAGAGACATGTAAAGTATTCCATTATGATTCATTCATCTTAATATCAAAAATCTCAACAAGAAACTACTTGCACACAAACAAAAGAAACCAATCTTAATTCATCATTTTCATAGAAGGGATGCTCAACTTGATACATCTGTTTTTTCCAACTTGACAAAGTGATGAATAAGCTATAAAATAATGACATCAATCATTATGCATAAACCATGAAGCAATCTGAAGTAAAGCTTTGAAAAACCAGGTTCTACAATCATCAAATTACAAGGAAATCAAACTAGTTAACAAGAAAGTGTACTTAGCTTGGAATGGGGGCCCTTCCACCCTTGCCTTGCACACTTGATAAATGATCTCGAAGCTTGACTCCAAAGTCACACATCCATAACATTGAACAGCAAAATGATAACAGACACAAGTCTTCAAATTAACTCCTCAATCCAAAAGTGTCACAATATAAAAGTATATAAGTCAATAATAATCCTAATACATAAGCCATCAAAGCTTTGGCTTTAAATAAGAAGTCTCATGAACAAAGCTGATCTATTTTTACTCAAACAAACCCATCTACTTCTCATCCACCTATCTAGGTCGAATTCATTATTCTTATCCCAAGAAATATGGTCAATCCCATAGAATCTCAAAACTCGCTCCTATTTCTATGGGATTTCCGAATGACTAGTCATGATTGACTAGAACTAAATGAGCCTAATAAAGCTTGTTCTGTTCGAACTAAGAATAGGTGGCTTAGTCCTAGTTGTCAAGTCTGTCCATCCATGCATTCAATTCGTGCCCAAGTGTCCCGCAACCATATCAACCATATAGCTATTACTAGAATTTCTGAATCGACCCAATTTTGCACTAAAAATCAAACTTTCATAAAAACTTTAGAATTTGAAAAATTAAAATTAAATACCCGAATCAATATCAAATATATGTCAAAATGGAATAAATGAATGGAAAATGGATGGAAAATAGATGGATTAGTATGTTTCTTTGAGCAAAATAAGACCAAAACTAAGGCCCAACATCTCTCCCTTGCTTATCATCAAGCATGTCCCCATGCTTGCTCGTTCCTCTTTGACCTTCTTCTTCTACGAAGTAGATGTTGTACTCGTCGATGCTTCTGTTGTCTTGCCCTTTCCAAACAATCCAAACCTCGTGTCATGTCTTTCTTTGAACAAAGCTGATTTAACCTTCGCCTTTCATACTTGGCACGCCACATGTTCTTTTCCTTCAACCATTTAAATGCTTGTTTAGAAATTAGATCATTCTTCCTTTTCAATCTCCCCAACTCTTCTTTCAATTTTTTCATTTGTTTTGACCAATTTAGCATTTTCTTTCTGTTTGCTTTGTTCTCCTCTTTTAATTTCTTTTCCACAATTTTACTAACTTTCTAATTGATCGAGTTAAATCCCTTATTTTCCCATCATTGATTTCTTTTTTCAAAAATCTCGAGTTGTTTTCATTAATGATGTCGTCTGCTTCATCATCATAGGAAGAATCCCTATCAAATTCTTCTTGTGGAATATTATTTTCTTCTTGTGGTCTTGGAAAATATGTTTCTTCTTCCCACTGTCTAAATTAATGGGACTTTTATTTGTAAATCTTTTGGGGATAGACATCACGGATATTTCATTATCCATGGCCATGTTATTTTGCTCGTTTGGCTCTTGTTCTAGGATATAAGGGTGAATTCATCACTCCTTTACTTTCACGCTTTCTGTTTTCTCTTGTACCTCTTTAATCTGTTCATAAAATGATTTTTAACCATGAATTCTCTCCACACTATGCCCCTGCAATCTTACTTGATACTCAACTAGGATTTTAATCAATCCTTGATGATACATCCGTCTCGCCCTTAAGCCTCGTTTTCATGTCTTGTTGTTTCAATCATTCTTAAGAGGCTTTTATATAGGAAATAAGGTAAATTAATCCTATCTTCCCCCCTTAATGTGCTTGTAGAAGTTTAACATGATATAAATGGGCAACACTATATCCTCGGTCACAAGTCAAAAACTTTTGGATAATCAAGACCAATTCTCCCCATGGCTCATTAAACCATTCCCTGGGTATACCTTTTGTCCTATCAAATGTTCCCTTCCGGTTTTTCTCAAGGAAGAAAGTCCATGCTTTCTCCTTGAAGTGTAGCCCTTTGTAATACTTCTCCCCTAACATTGGCAAATCTAAGGCTTTGGACAAGTATTCTTGGAGTTACTGGAACAATTATTTCTCCTACTCGAGTCGGTCTTGAATGAAATTCTTTATAAAATCTTTGGTTATCTCCTTAGAATGGCCATTAAATTTCTGTAAGAAGCCTATCATTCTGCTCGATAGAGTTTTTTCTATAGTCTCTTTTCCCAGACTTTCTATTTGAAATTTTGGCTCTACCTGTTTGCCATTGTTTTCGTAAACCAATCAATGTAGGCTTCTCATCGTTACTAACTTCATTTTAATAAAAATTATGACTATCGTTTTTTTAAATGAAATTCGGTAAGCTAAAAGAAGCTTACCTTCCTCTTCGACTCAACTCAACTCTCGCACTTTTAACCTCCGATATATTCCCATGCAATAGCACTCTCGAATTCCCCGTTGAATACAAGCAACACTCGTATACTTCGTTAATACAACGGTCTCTCGTTTTTTTAAATTAAATACACACACGGTATCACAAATCACACAAACATGATTTACTCGTGTATATATAAAATAAAAAAAAATTAAAGAGTGCTCTCGGCCTAATCGAAATTTTCGCAATGTTTTCGGCTTAAGCAAAGGTGTTTGCAAAAAAAATTTCGTGCGGACTCGACATAAAAATGCAAAAATATGCAAAAACTTCTCGGCCTCAACCAAATATAAACACGGCTCGACAACCGGACTTCCTTTGGCAACCACAGGTTCAATGTGACAATCGGGCATTCGATCCTCGTCAAAACAAAAACAAAACGCGGTGGAAGCAAATGTTTTATGGCGTTTTTTTTGTTTTCATGATAACGTTTGTGAAAATATTGGTGCGCATAGTTCACTCGAGAAGAACACGGTTTAGTGCGCAAACAACCACCGCCATACTACTTCAATCACAGGGATTCTATTAAAACGTGTTACTCTATGCAATGAGTTTTCCCTCAAAATGCTGCGCATCAAAATCTATCAACAATCCTTAAGTCTTGTCAATCCGGAGATAATCATGGGTTTGTAGTTACCCATCGTCAACGAGCGCGTGGAGTGTAACCTGGGCGCTCCAAATCCCTATTGTTTCGGTTAGCGAACTTTGGGTGGCAAAGCGCGAGGATCTAAAATTTAATGTCAAGTAATATTCCATAATCGCTGAGTGTAAATGAACTTCATCATACTCGACTCAATCCCGAAAATCTGCTATCTCTCGATCGTTGAACCCGGAGCGATTTCCTTTCTTAAATCCACCTTCTTGCTTTTCCGGAGCGATTTTCACTATTTCGTCGCTTCAAACGCCTTCTCTCTCTCCGGATTGATGTTTTGTTTCAGAACGCCTCCTTTCCGAGCTCCGGCAATGAGGAATGAGGTTGAAACGGTCATGAATTGACCGAGCTCATGGTTGTACCGTGCCCGTTGATGTTATGATGCGTAGTTGGTATGGCTATCCTCTTTGACCGAGTCACCCGATCGTGTCATGAGGATGCCACCGCCTTATGATATACACGTACTACCACCACCGCGTATGCTATGATATGGTCGTGTTATCACCACCGTGCATGCTATGTTTAAATGATATGCCCGTATTGTCACCACACGTGCACGTTGATTTCCATTGTCGTATGCTATGATATGCACGTTTCATTACCACCAACGCGTTTTACTTTTGAATGATATACCCGTATCATTGCCACCTTCTGCATGAACTTATTACTTCCGCAGTGTCCATACGTGCAATGATACTCTGCGTTGTATATGCAATTATCATTATACCATACCCCGTCAAAGCCCGTCAACCGAGATCATAACCATCGTGCCCAGTCCTTCATTTTATATGCGCCATATACCTTTGCTTATCTTTATACCATATGCGCGTTAATTATATACAATTAACCTTATCTCTTGTGCGTATTAACCTTATATCCTTTGCTTTCGAATTCGCATTCCTTATTTACACTTATGGTATATAATTTTCATATAGCGCATTATTTGTTTTGGTTTTTATGCACATTTTTTATGATTTTAAAATGACCATCTTAGGTCATGTTTAAAATCATCACCATACTAATGCTTGATTTGTGTATGCGGTGTGGAAAAAAGTTGTCCTAGCTTGGTCTTTTGCTCAAAAAGAAAAATACTTAGGATTATAGGGAATATGTATAAGAAATGTATATGAATGAAATGGAATATGTATAGGGGTATTATGAAGATAGGATATGTATAGGGAATAATGAATATAGGATATGTATAGGGAATATTGAATATCCTCGGTACTAACTTTAACTTAACAAAAACTAAAAAATTCCTAAGAAAAATTTGAATTTCAAGCACAAAATGACTATACATATACTTCCCTGGATGATGTTTGTACAGGGTGGAATGAAGTCGGATGTTGTAGATGAATCAAAAAAGTGAATTTTATTGCTATGCTCCTTGTTCTTCATGCTCTGGTTCTTGAATTGAAAAATCGGGTCCCTTTGTAATGATTCTTTGTTTCGGGTCCCTCCTGCACTCGCTTACATAATATGCATATGTTGTTTTGACATTGGCGGAGTCTCTCGTGTCCCTCTCGTATTGATTTCTTCTTTCGGGTCCCTCTGTTGTCAATACAATTTCCTTCTATACTTCAGCTTTCCAGCTAAAGATCTAATACAAGTCTCCCCCTTGCTTAAGATATGACTTGTCCTCAAGTCAATTGTTGATGGAAAGTACCCGTATTATGTGAGAACAGGTAGAACAAGAAAAGGAATTCATAGAGTCCAAGTTGCCTTGATTTTCCCCTATGAATTCGTGTTTGCATAGTGCCGATTGCTCGGTTTTCACTAGCAAACAAATTATTATTATTATTATTATTATTATTATAATTTTTTTTTAATTTTTTTTATGTTTTTTTTATTTTTTTATATTATTTTTTTATTCAACTACGGGATCGAAGATGGGCCGAGCTCGGTGTGCCATGACTTCCGATTCCGTATCTTCCGTCGATTGTTTCATAAATGCTTCTTTACTGATAGGCCTATTATAAACTTTGAGCCTATGTCCATTCACTATAAAGGAGGTGGAATCCCGGTCAATTGTCTTGATTTTGACTTTGCTCCATTGTCGAAGATTTCATCAATTTCATATGGTCCTAACCGAGTGTGTTGTGAACTTTGCTTTGAAATCTTTGAACTTGGAATAAAAAGTAATGCCCAATCTCCCTTGCAAAATGTCTTTGTTTTGATATATCTGTCGTGCCACTTCATTATTTGTTGTTGCACCAATGTAGTATGTTCTATGGCTTGTTGACGATGCTCATCCAAGCTGATTCGGTTCCATGATCCGTCGCTGTTGTGCTTACGTCGGATCTAGTCCTAATTCAAATTTTGCTAGTCCGTATGTTTGTATTTGAAACTCTATAGGCAATAAGGCCTCTTTTCCATATACTAACCTGGTATGGACTAAAACCAGGTTGTATTCTTCCATGTAATTCTATAGGCCCATAGTGCATCTTGTAATTTTTCGGACCAATATTTTCTGTTCAAATTTGTCATTGTTTTTGTCATGATATTCTCTAGGACTTTATTTGTTGATTCAACCTGCCCATTTGCTTGAGGATGATATGGTGTAGATGTTCTCGTGTTTGATCTTGTACTTCTACGTTAGATCTCGTACCGCTTTTGATGTAAATTGTGTTCCTTGATCCGTTACAATTTGTCTAGGTACTCCATATCCGACAAAGATTTCTTTAAAAAAGAAATTTGACCACCGTATCTTCTTGTTGCTCTATTCATCGCTTTAGCCTCCGCCCACTTGGTTACATAATCTGTACATACTAAGATGTACTTCTTTCCATTTGATGATGGATTGATGGGTCCAACAAAGTCAAGTGCCCATTGCTCAAATGGTTCTATGAGGACCCGTGGCTTCGGCGGCATCTCATCTCTTGTGATTGGTCTCCCTCGTTCTTTGGCAACTGTCACATTGCTTGACATATTTCTTAGAATCTTTGAAGATGGATGGCCACGTAGTAGCCCGCTTGCAGGACTCATATGCTTTGTTCGTTTATCCGCAAAATGGCCACCACATGGTTCATCGTGACATGCTCTTAGAATATCTAATATTTCATCTTCTCGCACACATTTTCTAATTATCAAATTCGGGACCAGATGATAAAATAAATCACCATTTACCCAACTATACCTAGAACTTTCTCTAACAATTTTGTGTCTTTGCTTTTTAGTGAATTGGGTTGGTAACTTTCCGGAAGATAAATAGTTTGCCATGTCCGCAAACCATGGTGTTTTTTACCGTGATAGAAAATAGATGTTCATCGGGAAAGTTATCTCGCAACCGGTTGGATCATTGGGTGAATGTATGCGGGATGTAAAGTCAGCCCACTTGATTTTCCTTGCTCGCCTGGGTCTTGTATTGTGATATTAAATTCTTGCGAATGCAAGAACCATCTTGTTATTCTTCCATTGGTTATAGGTTTATTCATCAAGTATTTGATTCGTTTGAATGATCCGTATGAATGAAAACTTGATATCCTCGTTATATAATGTCCGAATTTGTTTCTTGCATGTATAACGGCTAACATTTCTTTCTGGTAGTCTGTATAGTTCAATTCAACGATGTTAGATTCTTGCTTATAAAGTATATTGCATAATTGAACAAGTTCTCTTTCCGTCCAAGGGAGGCACCTATTGCGTATCGGATGCATCGGTTGATATATGAAATGGCAAAGACCAATTTGGTCCACGGAGAATGGGTGCAATCGATAAATTTTCTTTCAAATTTTGAAATGCATTTTGATGAGTTATTTGTCCGATGAAATTCAATATCTTTTGCTAATAATTTAAACGAGAGGTTGGGCTATTTTATCGAAGTTTTCAATGAATCATCTATAATAGCTCTGCATAGCCTAAGAAACTTATTACCTCTTTTACGTGTTGTAGGAGGCATTAAGTTTACTAGGACTTGGATTTTTGCTTTGGATCCACTTTAATTCTCAGGGCGTAAATATGGTGTCCCGAACTATTCCTTCGTCAACATTATATAGCATTTCTCATTGCTTAATGACAAATTTGTTTCAATGCATCGTTTCAGCACTTTCTCAAGATTATTTAGGCAATCATTATATGTGTTTCCATAAACCGTAAAGTCATCCATATAAACCTCTACACATTCATGGATTAGATCAGCAAAAATTGCAAGCACTTGCTCGTTGAAAAGTTGCGGGTGCATTACATAAACCAAATGGCAAAACATTATATGCATAGGTTCCCCATGGGCAAGTGAATGTTGTCTTGTCTTGGTCTTCTGTTGCTATTCTAATGCTGGTTGTACCCGCTAAACCCATCTAAGAAAGAAAAGAATTTCTTTCCGACCCAATGAGTCTAACACTTGATCAATAAATGGCAGAGGAAAATGATCCTTGAGTGTTGCTTTGTTTAGTTCTCGATAATCCACACATACCCTCCACTTTCCATTTTTCTTTGGAACAATAACCGAGTGGAGAAACCCATTGACTATCCGAAATAGGATAGATGAATCCAACATTTAACAATTTTTTGAAGTTCTTCTTTCACTATTTCTTTCATCATAGGATTCATTCTTCTTTGAGGTTGTCTTACGTGAGTTTAATTTGTTCATCTCATATAGATATGGTGGACACATGTGTTAGGATGGATTCCTTGCATGTGGGTATAATCCCAGTGCAAAAGCTTTTTGAATATTTCCGTAATAATGCAATTACCTCTTGCTCTTGTTACGATTGCAACTCATTTCCAATGTTTAAATGTTTTCCAGGACTTACCTCAATTGTTTTGATTGTTGGATTGGAGATTGTGTTTACGGGAAAGATGTCTATAAAAGAATTCCGCAAAGTTTGAATAGTACAGTTTCCCTGGAAACATTGATTCAAAAGGTTATTTGCAGACTTCATATTGCACTTCTCTAAGTCTGCTCTCGAAATACTTGGTTCCGAAATGAAAAGATCCATTAAGTCTTCATTCTCTTCTTCTTCTCTTAAATCAAAGTATTTATTTATACTTAAAACTGATTTAGTTTGCTCGTTTTTCTTGAGCTTCAAGTACTCGATTCTAAAGAAGTTGATCGTGTAGGTGAATAAAGAGCAATATGTTTCCTTTCATCTCCATGTGAAATAATCATGCTTCCCGATCCGCATCCTATAAAGGCATCACTGTAGCTAACCATGGTCTGCCCTAAGATTAGAGGATGTACTCCCAAATTTTGTTTTTTGGTTGCAGAATAAGGAAGTCAACGAGGGATACTCCCATGAATCCAAAGAGACTATAATATCTTCCAATATTCCTTTCAGGAACAACTTTAGATCATGTACTGCTAATTCTAAGATTGTAGAGGTTGATCTAATGTTGTTCAAATGCAAAGTTTTCATTGTCTCTATTGTCATTACATTGATAGTCTGCTCCCAAGTCTATTAATGTGTTTGATACTGAGAAATTATTTATTGATATAGTAACCATAGGGATACCAGGATCAATATATTTTTTCTATTTTGGTTTCTGTAGACATGAGGCTTGCTAGTTTACCAATGACTTGGATTGTAGTAGGATCCTTCTTCTTTTCTCGTGATTTCTTAATGCACAATTCCTTTATTGTTTTAGCATATATTGGTATTTCTTTAATTGCCTTCAACAAAGGAATTTTTTACATAAGCATTTTTTAACTCATCTAAAATATCAAATTCGGGAAAGGTTATTTCTTTTTGTTGTTCCACTAACCTTTCGAGATAAGGTGGTGTTTGAGTTGTAATGTTTGTTCCTTTACGAATTTGTATCTTAGTTTGTGATGTTTCGGGTGATTCTCCTTGTTCGGTTGGTTCTTCTATAATTGGAGGAGAATCCTTTTTAAGCACTTTTCCGGACCTTAGATGGACTTCATTAAGAGGAAGAATTGAATATGTGGGAAAACATGTTGCTTCCTCTACAGTGTATGCAGCTTTTTCCACCTTATTATTCGGATTTGCAATTGGTTGTGCTGGTAATTGAGTTGGTTCAGGGTTGATTTGTGGGTAGTCATGAATCTGTTGTGGTTGGGTCAACAACGGTGGAGGATTCTATCGTGATATGGAATAGATTGTGGATATGCGAATGTTGTTGTTGAAATGGTATGGATTGAGGATATTGTGGATATGTGAATGGTTTGTTGGTATTGTTGCTTGGTATTGTTGTTGATATTGTTGAGGTGGCTGGTTTCCATAACCATATCCTCTCAACCTTGTGCGAGGTTGTTGTGGATATTGTTGTGGAGGCCAAGCTTGCCATGGCATTGGAGGTGTCCAAGGATTTTGAGGTGGATAAATGTAATTTTGTTGAGGGAATTGTTCTTGATTTTGTTGAGGCATCCTAGGTTGCCATGGTCTTCGTGGTGCTACATAATAAACACCTTCCATTCCTGGCACTTCTTCCATTGAATTCATTTGTA
Source organism: Pinus albicaulis (assembly GCA_034641835.2). Taxonomy (NCBI): domain Eukaryota; kingdom Viridiplantae; phylum Streptophyta; class Pinopsida; order Pinales; family Pinaceae; genus Pinus; species Pinus albicaulis. The sequence continues at coordinate 191,938 of MU968398.1, forward strand.
ATTCTTTCAATTTTAGACAATTTTCTGTGGAATGCTTTTCTATACAAAGACCATAAACCTGAACACTCTTAACACTATCCAAAGGACATTCTCTTAATGGATGTTTGTTTCTACATTTGGGACAAAAGATTGCTAAATCTTGGTCTTGTTCTTCTTTCCTCTTATTTGCCTTTAGCACATCTACTTGTGTCCCTAATGTACTTAAAAGATCTGTCTTGAAATTCTCCAATAAACTTCCTATTTCAGCTCTTGTTATCCCTCCCTGCTGCTGACTTTGTCGCTTTTGAACTTACTTCTCTTCTTCTGTTTTTTGCTCTTCCTCTAGAATATTTTTGACATAAATCAACAATTTCATTGAATGGTAGGTTTGAGATGTCTCCTTTACCCATCACATTCAAAATGTCAAGGTATTCGTCTCTTATACCCTTGAGAAAGATTGTTCGAATGGTTTCTTGATTTAGAGAGTGTTGTTTAGATTTCGTAGATTATACAAAAAATCTTTCCAAATATTCTTCTAAACTTTCATCTTCTTGTTGTGTCATTCTAAAAATATCTTCCTTTGAATCTCTAGATACGCAATAAGCTTGATATTTTTTAAGGAAGATCGATCTCATATCATCCCAAGAAGCTATTGTATGTTCTCCTAAACCCATAAACCATTTCAAAGCTGCTGCTTTTTAATGTTGCAGGAGAAAAGACGAAGTTTATGAATGTCATCGGTGTATCCATATGTTCTACATAGAATATCAAATTCAAACATAAATGAATCGGGATCTTCTCGTTGACATTCCATAAAAATTTGGCAATACGATGAAGGTGGAATATTTTTTCATTTTCACTTCTTCTCCTAATATCTGCACTTGTGTCTATTATTGGAAAGCCAAAGGTAGTCTCATCTTCTTGCCTTTTCCGATCATTTTCTATTTTTCTATCATTTTCTTGTTTCGCATCCTCCTCTCTCTTTCTTCTCCATTCTGCTTGTTGTCTTTCATATTGAGCTCGTTGTTCGGGAGTGAGAATAACAGATCCATGTCCATCTTCTCGCCATTGGTTGATTTGTTTCAATTTTAAGTGGAGTTTCGGGTTGGTCGAAGATAGGAGGATTTATGAATGGAAATAAAGATTGTTTTCCTTTGATAATTTCCTTTTGTTTTCCGAAGTTGAAGATTTTTTTTGCTTTTCTTCCCAAGCCAACAAAGTTTGTCTCTCAATCAAAGTTAATCTTTGTCCACTTCTTTGTTTTTTCTCGCCAATTCCTCAATAATTGGATTACCGATGAATCGGGGTGTTTGATGATCCTATCTCTATTTGTGGGGGTTTTTAATAAATCTACCATGAGGATCTCTATGTCTAGGCATAAAGAAACATAACTAAAAAAAAAGTGTAACCATCTGTTTTTGTGTTTTTTTTCTTTCTATTGACTATGCCGATATTTGCCTCCGCAACGCAATAGCGCCAAAATGTTGAGCTAATTTATGTACCTAAACTAACACAATTATTTATTATCAATCCAGGGTTGTTTATGCTTTGAGGCAAGATCACTATATGTGAAGATCAGATATAATCAACCTTGAAAGATAAGCTATTCAAAAACTGAAAGTAATACATTCTACAACTCTAACTCAATTAGTTTAAAAAGAGGAATAATATTGAAATGGTTCTTGACTCAAGAAATCCGCTTTCACCTCAATTACCACTTAATGAATTAGAGATTAAAACCAAGAACTTAAGATGGATAAATTATTAATGAAAGAAGCTCTTAACTTAAGAGACATGTAAAGTATTCCATTATGATTCATTCATCTTAATATAAAAAATCTCAACAAGAAACTACTTGCACACAAACAAAAGAAACCAATCTTAATTCATCATTTTCATAGAAGGGATGCTCAACTTGATACATCTGTTTTTCCAACTTGACAAAGTGATGAATAAGCTATAAACTAATGACATCAATCATTATGCATAAACCATGAAGCAATCTGAAGTAAAGCTTTGAAAAACAAGTTCTACAATCATCAAATTACAAGGAAATCAAACTAGTTAACAAGAAAGTGTACTTAGCTTGGAATGGGGGCCCTTCCACCCTTGCCTTGCACACTTGATAAATGATCTCGAAGCTTAACTCAGTCACACATCCATAACATTGAACAACAAAATGATAACAGCACAAGTCTTCAAATTAACTCCTCAATCCAAAAAGTGTCACAATATAAAAGTATATAAGTCAATAATAATCCTAATACATAAGCCATCAAAGCTTTGGCTTTAAATAAGAAGTCTCATGAAAAAAACTGATATATTTTTACTCAAACAAACCCATCTACTTCTCATCCACATATCTAAGTCGAATTCATTATTCTTATCCCAAGAAATATGGTCAATCCCATAGAATCTCAAAAGCTGCCCTATTTCTATGGGGATTTCTGAATGACTAGTCATGATTGACTAGAACTAAATGAGCCTAATAAAGCTTGTTCTGTTCGAACTAAGCATAGGTGGCTTAGTCCTAGTTGCCAAGCTGTCCATCCATGCATTCAATTCGTGCCCAAGTGTCTCGCAACCATATCAACCATATAGCTATTACGGGAATTTCTGAATCAGCTAATTTTGCACTAAAAATCAAACTTTCATAAAAACTTTAGAATTTGAAAAAATTAAAATTAAATACCTGAATCAATATCAAATATATGTCAAAATGGAATAAATGAATGGAAAATGGATGGAAAATAGATGGATTAGTATGTTTCTTTGAGCAAAAATAAGACCAAAACTAAGGCCCAACACTCCAAAACAGGGGAAATAAAGTAAGTTAAAGTGTAGTCGAAGCACTTTATGCCCAATGAAGCTACATGGCGAGATGGCCGATCAGATGCGATCTATGTATCATTCATTATTTTTCGGTGGAGGGAAAACAATTTTGGTATTTTTACATATTTATGTATGGTTTCTATTGTAAATACGACAATGAGAAATGTTATAAAGCTCCAATAAGTGGTATGGTGGTGATGTTTTCATGTTTGTCATGATGCTTTTGATTTTGAGCAAAGATTTTATTGTGAATATTGTAACGAGCTAAGTTATAAAGCGCTGGGAGGTAGTATGTTTTTCGATTTCATGGGTTTTGTTGGTTGTAGGTGTTGGAGTAATTTAAATGACCTTAAATTACTTCATTAATTGTCAACCAAGATTCGTGTACTTATGAAGTGTATGTGCACCATATATGCAAGGAATTCTATATTTGGATTAAATTATTTTAAGTATGAAAAAAATGTTGAAATGAGATTTAGAAACTAATTACACACGAGTTCTTTCTATTCAAAGTTACATCGAAACCCAAATACTTAACTAAATTGAAATTTATTGCTTGCAGAATTGAAACTCTCATTCTAATTGGAAAATTTAAAACATATTTCCAATTGCATAAAGGAAATATTAACACTAGATTGCGGGAATTTGTTTTAAATTTCTACTTACAAAATTGAAAAAAACTACTTTGCGTAAAGGAACTTCTACACTAATTGCACAAAAGGAAATTGCATAAAAGGAAACTTAATTTCTAATTGTAGAAATAAAAGAAATTAACTACAATTGCATAAAGGAATGCTAATGAAAGTAATTGCAAAAGAAAAAATAAATGAGAACTTGTAAATCCAAATGATTACTTGATGTGCACAATTAATTCTAAAAAGAATTTTCTTTCACCATCTATGAAATTAACCCACGATTTCTAAATCTAGTTTCATAGGATCAACGGGATGTATTTGATTTTAATTATATTTGACGTGGTCGGATGAGTAATGATGATGTAATGGGGTATAATGGTCATGATGATGAACATGATTTTTGGTAGTCTTATAAGGTCTTCTAATATTTCAAAAATTTATTTAATAAAATAATCCCATGAATAAAAAAAACAATGTTCTTATATAAAAAAATAATTCAACATTCTACATATCTTTTCTTGTGGTTTCCTTTGATATTCCTTTGGTATGGATTTTACGATGTTCATGTAGATGTATAATTCAGAATTGGGTGTAGAATTGAATATCAACTACGAAAATGATATCAATTCTTTTTCTTTCGCTTATTAGTTATTGAAATTGTTTTCTTCGATCGGAAAAATACTCTTTATTTTTTGCTATTGTTTTGGTTATCATCGAAGAAAAATGGTATTCGGATGTATTTCTTGGCACCTGAAATTTATTATAAAAATAAGGATAGAAAGAAATAGGGACAAGAGAAGGGAATTTATTATGAGAATATAAATTTTCAAGAACCCTTGGTTTTTCGATCAATATTTTACGTATAAGAATGCCAACATTTTTTTTCTTGGATGATAAGAAGAATTTCAATTGAGTTGTAGAATGAGGAGAAAATTTCCTTTCTTAACCAACTTAAATTCATAATCTTCTTGCAAATATATGACAAAATCTTCATTTGTTAATGGTTTATGATAAATATTAATGTATGACCATTAACAAGGAAGGTAATTTATTCATCATCAAAATTTTTGATCTTGATTTCGCTCCATTTTCATAAACAATATCTATCTCATAAGGACCAAGCTAATGAGTTTGAAACTTTCCTTGAAAATCTCTAAATTTGGAATAAAAAGGAAGAGCCTAGTCACCTTGCTTGAAATTCTTAGTCTTGATAAATTGGTCATGCCATCTTGTTCTTTGCTTTGCTAAATTATGTTAGTTCTTTGGATAACATCTTGTCATATCTCATCTAGCTCATTCAATTGCAAACATGTTTTTGGATCCATCACATTCATAATTATTTGTAATCGACGTTTCAAATCAACAACGCGTAGTTCATCTCCAGGATGAAAAAGAGATAGGAAAGACCGATTCTCAAAAGATTTTAATAAATAGAAAAAAGAAGGTGAGAATGAAAAGAAGACAATAGAACCCTAGAAACTATAATTTAGAAATTAGGAATATTTTTTATTAATATGATGTAATTTTAAAAAGATATTTTTAATGTTATAAAAATAATTTAAGTTTCATAGCTAAAAAGTAATAAATATTTTATTATATAATAGTATTATATTAGGAACATAATTTTTTTAATTAATATTTCATAATACACACACACACACACACACACATATGTTTATAAATATTTGTTAAGTAATTACTTATAATTAATGTAATTATTAATATTATTATTTATTATATTATATGTCTTAATATGGGGAGTTTTTGTATAGTATGATGATGCATTAAATTACTATATGGTATTATTAATGTTTGGAAAGTATTTAGGAGTCTTGAGGGGTAGGGTGGATAGGTTTGGAAGAGATTGATTTGGATTTTAAAGTCGGAATCTAATTGTCACTTATAGTCCATCATTAATATATATTAATTTTATTATAGTGTTTATTGATTTCTATGGCTTCTCTATATTTTCTATGGAAATAGTGACCAATTTTAGCTAGGATGGAGGTATTTTCAATACATATTTGATGTTTAGTTTTATCGGAATAATATTTTTTATCACTCATAATTTTGTGGGTCATTACTTGACATGGTCATATAGTTAACACCTCAAAAGGGTAAGGTCTCCTTAAACCTTTTTCAAGTTGGCATAGGAAATTTCATTCTTTTTCATATTTAACCTATCCTAAGTTTCAAGACCATCCTCATTTCATGTCAAAACCACCTCCATAAAGGTCACATCATGTTCCATCAGTCATCATTTGCTGACATATTTCATTTCCTAAGATTACAACTCGAAAAAGGTAATTTTATCCAAGAATTCCTACTTTCGTTGCAAATTCAGTGTAAAATAGGCGAAAAACGCTATGAAACTACTCATAGTTTCGTTGCGAATATGAAGCATTTCTCTATTTTCCGAATTTGAGCAGGTAAATGTCAAGGGTGATTTTCTGGGAAAACAGAGAAGTATTTTAAAAAAATTGAGAGAGGCTATTTTCAAGCACATATCAAATAACAATAACCTCTTTCATGTTTCTCAAAAGGTGCTACTAATTTGGGAGATACAAGGATGTCTTTTAGCCCTATTTTCAAAAAAACATAAATTTCCTGTTTTATACATGTTTTACAAATGCAAATTATGGACGAGTTGAAGATGGTATTTAAAAAAAACCAAGAGAGGTTTTTCTTCAAAACATGTTGATCTACAAAAAATCTCGTTCATTTTTACAAAATCTATTAAGGATTCATAAATATGAGTTCATTTCTAAAATGAAAATTTCTGCACTTTTCCACATCATAGCATTTCTAGGCTTAAAGCCGGGAAAATCGCTACAAAAAACACATGTAGGTGTCTTTTTTGATTTTAAAGTCAATTTTTGCATAATTCAAGGAGGGATACCCATGGTGGTAAGGTGTTATGACATGATTGACATGTTGGAATAGACAATAATCCAAGAAGATTGATGGAGAAGCCATTTTTCCCATGCTACTAAAACACACTACAAAAATTTTTGTACATGACTATTTTAATAGTCAACTTCAAGTTTGATTTCAGACCAAATGAAAAATTATTTTGGAAATCCAGAGATTTTTTTCTTCAAAACAAGTCCATATAAAAAAACCTCTCTCAGTTTCTATAAATCCATCAGGGGTTTGGAAATTATACACTCACCTTTGAAGCCTATCTTTTAGAATTTTCACTAACGAGATTTGTGACAAAATTGTAAAAATTTGACTTAGAGGAGGTCTAGCTCAAGCATCCATGTTGACTTGAGGGGTGCTGACCCGAGTTCAGATTTCAAGGTTTTCCAACAAACCCCTATACTACTAGCCCTTTTAGAAATGACCTACTTTCGAAAAGCCAACGTCTCACCCGAGTAGTATGGGGGTGCGTCGGAACCAGGTTTTTCGCACCCTGGGAGAAAGTGGGTAATTAAGGCGATCTTGTTGAGATCTATCAAGTTTGCACATAAAAAATCTTATTAATAAACCCTTAATAGTATAATCAACATGTAAACATAACCAAAGCTACTATTATTGAGCGGATCTTAGCAACACCTTCACATCCATGTGCACATCGGTAATAATTAGCACAAAATAACACAACCGCAGCTAATTCAGAATATCACGGGTACACAATCGAGAGATAATTAAAAATAACACAGAGGTAATTCAATAGTAAATGCAACTAGTTCAGATAACATAAATATACTTCAATAGATTCCATGTTCATTAACGTCCAAAACCAAGTTACAAACCCAAGTCATAGCTTTCGTGAACATAGCCAGTGGGGTCCGTACACTAAACGGGGATGAGGGTATCCATGCACACGACCAATATGATTCCTTGCCCAATACTACCCAAAACATATCTCAATAGTTTGTACTTAGCATAAAACTTACTTACTTAGCCTTAGACTCAAATTATATATCTATTTAAATCATCATAGCTCGCACTATCTCTGTGGTCAGCAAAGCCGTGATTTGCGGACTCTAGGTCTACCCTTTGACCCGTTACAATACATTAGGGGCTTTGACCCACCCTAAAGCCCCTACGCTAGACTACTTAATACAAAAATATATATAGAAAACGCAGCTAGGGGATCCCATTCCAATAGGCCCGCAAAACAATCTTGTGACTTGTCCCGAGTCACATCGGCCATGGGGTTTACATCTTTGCTTGGAGCTACTTGATGGCATTGACCGAGAAGGGGCAACACTCCTTCGCTCTCCGTGGCAGAATTCTTTGTAATGTCCACCAACGTACGTGAATTTGGGCGTTCGGTGGTAGTCTGTGACACTCTCCAAGGTCTGATTCAATCTGTTTGACCAAACATCCAAGTCTGAGATATCTTGAGAGCTTCATCGGCCCCATGGCTTAAGGTGCTCACTCGAAAACCTTCTTCTTGTGGTGAAGCCCTTCCGGGTCATCTCTAAGCGCATGGTTGGCTTGTAGATGTGCCGGGAATTGAGCTAGTATCATAGTGGGCATTGTATCTTCCCTTTGCTCAAATTATTCTTCTTTCGGCTTAGTTTTTGGATAAAGTCGCACGAGGGAGAGGGTTGTGCTGCACCGTAGACCAAAACTGCATAGATGTCTCAAGAAATTAGGCGCGAGAAATTTGAGCTGTAATGGTGTTCGTAGCTTCTATGACCGAGCGTAGCTTCTCTAGGCGCATACCTCGGGGAGAAGTTTTTCGATCGCAACTTTGCTGCAACGCAACAATCTACTACTCCATTTCAGTATTAACATTGTGGATCTAAATCCGAGAAGTTTTCGGGGGCTGCGATGAGTCCCTCAATATTAGCCTACGGGGTGGTAAAGGCCCGTGAATGTCTTCGATCACATACGTGCGAGTCCGCCGATCGACACTCCAAATCGGTCTATTGTGTGGCAGCAAGGATGCACACGACTCGTGCTTAGGATGCCTCGGTAGTATTTTATATGATTTTCTAGTCGGATGTAATTAGCTACTACCGCACCCTCCGGGTCTCGTGTTGGATTTCCTCAAAGAGGGAAGTGTGGAGAACCTACGGTGCGGCTCACTCGGAAAGTCGGGCCAAGTCCATATGTACTTCCGCGTAGGCTTGGACTTGCGCACATAAGTCGAGTGAGACTCGAGAATGATTATTGCACTGGAAGGGGCGGAGGCAAATCTCGATTTTTGGAGATAAACCTCATTTTTGGTCGTTTGAGGAAACCTCACTTGCACCATGCTCATTTGTACGGGTATCGGCCTTGAGTCGAAGAGCTTGGAGCTCAAACCGTAATGCGGTGGTTGCGGCCTTCTCTCGCTCTTCCAAGGCAAGATACCCTGTCTTCTAAAGTGAGGGTGACCGCATCCGCAATTTTCTCCAAATATTCCTCGGTTAAAGTAAGCTCAATCTCCCTACCGGTCCTCAAAGCCTCGTCATTTCATTCGCCGGCCCTTGGGAGGTTCAGCTATCTCGTTTCGTGCCATGCGGGGAACCAGCACCCTGCACATGCAAACCCTTAGTCTCCATGTCCTCGCTACGATTCCTTCTCCACGCCCTACGCTGCATCCGGGGGAACCTGCTGTCCCCGGTGGACCCTTCCGGCCATGACCTTCTAAGTTCTTGGTGGTATCGAGTGGGGTGGGGGTCTTCGGGACTCACGCTTGTACTAGCAGTGTTGGACATTGCCAATTTGAATCCCAATTTCCATTATGGCGGCCAAGTGGCGATGAGCCGATCGATATCTTCATCGACAACCATGTAAGGCTGACAACCTCCAAAGCGAAATCTTTATGGGTCCCCGAATCGCACATTGTGCATTGTAACCTAGAATTTTTGCGATGTGCTTATATTTTTCGTAGGCCGTCGGTGACAAGCATGGCCGAGAGTTAATTGTTGCTACTGAGTGCGCTCCCCGAAACAATACCCAAAATACTTTGTTTTCCTTAATACGTTTCGCATCCTTTGAATCCCATAATTTTTGCATATCTCGCCCCTTCACACATTTCTGGTTCAAGCTCGGGGAGGGCTGATCCTTCGAGGGGCTTCCCCATGTGACCAACGCAATTAGGAGCAACAACCAGGGAGTAACATAATGCCTTCCCATGATCCCTGGGCCTCGCACACATTTTCCAAAAACTTGTTGTAGAGGAACTACGACCCGGCTAAAGCAGACCCCCTTTTTCGCACGGTGGCCATGCAAGTAGAATTACATAGGCGTGGACAGTTGTGGCCTCGGCACTTGCGAGATCATTTTACAAGCCAACATCTAGGTACCCATGCACACTTGAGGGTTGGAAATGGTGTCGATCAAGAACCCTTTGGTGTTTCGCTCAACATGGTAGCCTTCCCCGCACCTTGTCGGTGATATGTTGCTCATAATTCTTGTTGACGCACTCCATGGGATTCGGCCCCTCCATAGGGGAGGCCAGAGTAATGTGGTGAATTTGGGAAGCATCGATGGGAATGTGGTCTTGGATCCACAAGCTACCATCATGGATCGAGCTAGCAGGGTACTGTCGCACGACTTGGTCGGTTATTGTATCACCCAAAGTGAGGTATCCGTAGCAAGTTTAGTAATCCATATCCTTCAAACCCGTGCACCCATGGCATTGGCACGACCCTTAGCACATCATCCAACACTTCTCTTTCAAGATATAGCTTAGGTGCCAATTTGCGGGAAGGCCTCGAGGTTGGCAAGGTCGTGATCATCGAACTTAATTGAGGGGAGCTCGCCAAATGCTTCTCCAATTATGGGGACTTCGATTGGAATTAGCGGCATTTGCGTATAGGAGCAGAGACCATAGAGATTCTTGGGCATGCGCATTGAGGTACTTCGATGCCGAACATAGGCGGTAGCCAAGTTAGTGTGGCAGCGAAACCAAGCTTCTTCCCGAGTAGACATAGGTTGCTTCACCGGGTTAGGCGAGCGTGCCTTAGGCACCATTCGAGAAGATTTCACATTCCGAGGGGAGGTTCGTGGCTCCCCCCAAACCCATTTCATAGTGCTCCCCTGCCCTTGCTCCTAGCATTTACCCCTTACTCTTCTTTTTTCTCCACCTTCTTCCCCTTGGTTGGTGTGGACACGACCTCTTCGACTTCAAGGGTGACCTCCAATACTTCATCGAATTCTCTCTTAGTAGAGGCCATGGTATGCAATGATTCAACGAGATTGGTCGTAGTCATTCTCTCTCGGAAGGCAAACTTGAGGTTGCTACTATCGGAGGGGGTAACATGCCCAGTACATGAACAGAGCACAATAGTTATGGAAATTTGCAAGGCACAATATTTTCAGGACATGTGGAACCCAATTCGAGCTATCCTCCTCCATTTATAGCTTTGAATAGTGAAAAAAAGTCGATGAACCTTAGCTAAAACTTACCATCAAGGAAATAGTAAAAAAATCCTCGGAAATCATTGCATTAATTGCCTATCGCCCGCCCTTTCCAATGGTAAAGTTGGCTTTTTATCTAGCGGTACCGTTCTAATGGCTAGTATTACCCTTGCATGCTCAACGCACCTTCCCTCGGCTCCCGACTCGCGGTCGACTCCCCGTGCGTATAATGCGCCCTGCCATGTTTTCCCTCTTGCCCTCGCGCGTATCCATCCCATTACGTGCCTACTCCGGCCATATAGTCATTTGGTCTGCACCGAGTTGGTCCGGTATGGTTTGGAGACAACCGACCATTAACATAGCCTAGTAGGGGGTCCCCGCACGTGCGTAGCTAATCTCACCGCACCGCCATTCGTAATTTTTGTTATGATATAAGGTCCCAACCAATGTTGGCGGAGTTTCCCAAGGTAGTGCGCAAACTAGTCGTCATATAATAATAATAGATCATCTTCTTTAAATCACTTCTACCAGATATGCATATCATGCCGGGATTTTTCCCTGGGCCTTTTGAACTTTCGTCGATGAAATTTAGTAATGAATCGTTCTTCTTCCAAGGTGACTAGCTACTCTAAGTGTTCCTCCAGTGTATCGGTCTTCGCCATGTTCATAAATTTCCGTGATGCGCAAGCTAGGAACGATATACTCCATGGGCATAATGGCCTCCTTTCCATAAACCAATTGAAACGGTGTTTTCCTAGTCAATATCTTGCACGTGGTTTGATAGGTCCAAAGGATCGACTGAGATGCATATGTCCCAATTGCTTTGATCGACATTACGAGACCTCGTAAGTGCCTATTCTAGAATTTTATTAAAATCTTCTACCATTCCATTTATCTTCGGGTGATATGGGGTACTTTTTGCATGGTGGATTTGAAACTACTTAGTCAAAGCTTATATTGTGTCATTAATGAAATGTGTACCTCTATCGATCGTCAAGATCTTCGAACAGTTGAAACTCATTAGAATATCCTCAAAAAATAAAATGCACATCAGTATCCGTAGTACAATCCTTCATAGCTTGTGCTTCCCGCCCTATCCGGTTACATAATCATTCGTAGTAAGGATGTAGCGGGCACTCGTCTTCTTACCCGAGGGTTGATGGGCCCGATGAAGTTTGTTTTCCATTTATCGAGTTCTCGCAGGCCATCTATGGTTGTAAGGGCATTTCATCCATGCTCGAAAATCTTCCTATCCTTTGTCATGTGTCACAGTGCTTTGCAATAGTCATGAGAGTCACTATGCAGGTGTGGGCCACCACAACCCAGCCTTCTTAAGATATTCTACGCCGTCACCTTCCCCGCGTGGTGACCTCCCTCGCTATACCTCCATGGGCTTCTACTAGAATGGCTTGTCTTTCATGCTCTATTTTTTATTTGCGCGTATCTCATCGCATCCTAGCTTATACAAGTGGCTTCGCGATGATGGTAAAGTCAGTCTGCGAGGGTTACTAGCTCTTTTTTTTGTTGTATCGAATATTTTGCAGGTGCCCTCCCCCGTAGTTAAGAGTTGAATAATATTGGAAAAGTTGTCATCAACCACCTTAATAAACAATAGCTATGCATCAGGAAATCCTTCCTCTAGGTTGGTTGGTTATTCACCACTCTTGGTTTGGGACAAGTGGGCTAGTCGAGCATTTAATTTCCTAGCTTCACAATTATCTCAAAGTCATATTCTTGAAATAATAGTAACCACTCGGCAAACCGTCCCCCCCAACACAGAGCTTATTGATGAGATGCTTCAAATCCCGAGTGATCCATGAACATCTTGAAGTGCCCTCCCCAAAGCCAAATAATGCCGCTATTTCGCTAGGGTATACACCATTTCCAGCCCCTCGCGTTCAATAGTGGAGTAGTTACGCTATGCGCTAGAGAGATTTATACTAGCAAACACAAATAGGTGGTCAATGTCCCCCTCCTCGAATATTTAAGGAAAACTCCCACGGCAGATCCCCCGAAGCGTCCACGTGGACATGGAAAACCTTCTTCCGATCTAGAAATATAAGGATAGGTGCAAAGACCATTTTTTTTCTTGAGTAGCTCAAAGCTCTTTCGACACTCCACGTCCCCAAAAAAATGATATGTCCTTCTTTAGAAACTTTTCCACGGTGCCGTGATCGGTGCATACACTTGAATAAACTTCCCTATAATAGCCTGTGTGTCCGAGGATGGGGGCGCAATTGTTTCTCACATTAGTACATTTGGCGGTAATTCCGACACTTTTGACCAAATGTCGGATATTTCCCCAATTTTTTTCAACTTTTTCAAATCTCGCTCGAAACCGTCGCTATACCAACGTTTAGAGGAAAGTGTCACAATACCAACACTTAGAGGCATGTGTCGGTCTTGCGATGTTTTCAAAATAGCGTCGTAATTGCGACAGATTTCTGAAGTATGTCGTTATTGCGACGTTACGGAGACAATGTGTCGCTATTACGACGTTTAGAGGAAAGGGTCACTATTGCGATGTTTAGAAGAATGCTTCGCTATTGTGATGGCTGGTGGCAATGTGTCACTCTTGCAACGGTTGGTGGCAAAGAGTCGCTCTTGCTGACGGTTAGGTGATGTGTCAGTGGTTGGTGGCAATGTGTCACTCTTACGACGGTTGGTGGCAAAGTGTCGTCTCTGCAATGGTTGGTGAGGTTGTTTCACCTCCGCATAAGTCCTCAACAAGTGGGCCTCTGGTGTTTTTGTCAAAATAAAATATGGAGAGGTGGGCCATGCCCCGATAGTTATCTTCGATTGATTAGCCTTCGACGTAGCCCTCGATGAATGAGCCTTGGATGGGTATTAGCCTCCTTTACTAAATATATATAGCCATATATATATATATATATATATATATGGCACCGGGTAAATACAAATACTTGCATTACAATAGGATTCCCGTAGGGGGAAGGTGGAAAATAGTGATTCCGGGAGGCGGGGAACCATTGCGAAAATTCTCTATCCTATCTTCATTCCACCGCTTGGAACATCACACACGCTTGAAGTTTGAATCATTGGTCTCCAAATAAATCACTGGCATCCGAATTGACTCGAGCCACCAAAAATCAAGTTCTAATATAGATATGGTACCGCAACATTTGAATCTATGACATTCGAGTCACCGCAGTCTCGATGAATCTATCACAACCGAGCGAGCCATAGCATCATCTCCAACTTCTCCGAGCTCGATTAATGCTGTGAGAATTACATCGACGTTGTTCCGGTGCCGTGGTGGTGCCCCTATCTTTGGTGGTTCTAGTGGTGATGGCAATAGTGATTATTACTATGCCGGTTATCGTCGTTAATGCCGTTGAATGCCGCATAGTCGTCGGTGTCCGTGGGATAATCCCGCATTCACCTGGCGTATAAGAGATATTAGTTTTTATATACGAGTTGAGGTTTTACATGTTTTGATTATGAGCCCAAGGCTATGCACACTACAATCAATTGGGACTCGGCGCATGCGCTCAACCCCTCCCCTCATGACTTGTATTTGGTTGTGGTTTAGCTCGTGGTTCTTCTCCTCGATCCCGTGGTGATTAGTGTAGGTACTAAGCCAGGCGCTCGATGAAGTAAAAAGCCCAAAATTTTATTAAAAATATAAACAATTTGTAAAAAAGCCGTACAAATTTATTAAAAATATAAACAATTTGTAAAAAGCCCACAATTTTATTAAAAATATAAACAAATTTATATTAAATATAAAATTGATGTACACTTTTTTATTGGGAGTAAAAAATCCCACAATTTTATTAGAAAATATAAACAATTTGTAAAATACCCACAATTTTGTAAAAAACCCAAAATTTTGTAAAAAGCCCACAATTTGTAAAAAAGCCCAAAATTTTTGTAAAAAGCCCACAATTTGTAAAAAAGGCCACAATTTGTAAAAAGCCCACTTTTATTTTCTTTTTGCTTATTGAGCTTCCCATTGAGTTCAACACATCTTGGGTTTTCTACACCATTGAGAGAGATAATTGCTAAATATAATTATTATTTTCTTTATAGGATAATTTGCATCAATGGAAGAAAACATTAGAGGTGGAAAAAAAATTCAAAAGGGTGAAAGGGGTGATGGTAGAGTTTATTGCCCTTGCAAAAAATGTTGTCTCGAGAACTAATGTTTAGAGTTTTAATAGCAACAACAACAATTCATTGTAGGAAATATGGGCACATTGATGGTGGATCGAATGAATATCGTCCCATGGTAATTAATTATTTATCTTCCTTTTTGATTATATCGTAAAATTTTATATTATTTTAATATTTTTTATATGCGCACTAATGCTTAATGATTAATGTTTGTAATTTTCGTAAAGGCATAGTTTCCCCCAACTTTTTGCAGATGATCAACTACGGCCCACAACTAAATAGTAGTAGATTAGATGATGTTGCACTAAAGGCAAGAATATTGTAGCGAAATATTAGTATTGGAAATGATGTTGTACAAGGTGAAGAACATGAAGCGAATGATGAAGGTAATTTTAATGATCCCAAGGAGGTAGATCATGATGACAAATAATGAGACAAGTCCACATTAATGATGGGATAAATCAAATGCTCCAAGACTTGTATGGTGAGTCGTGATGATGATGGTGGAGATAGTGATGGTATTTTTGATGTACCTCGATTAAAAAGGTCAAGTGAATGACTTTTTGAACGACCAAATGCAACTCTTCTCTCTCTACATTGTTGTTGGTGAACTTAAAGGTTATTAATAATTTGTCGAATAGATGTATGACACAACTCCTAAGGTATGCAATATGTATATATGATCACATATATGTAAATGTTGATTATTTTCCCTTTTTTTAGTTGTAATAAATGTGTAAAATAATAATTCAATATATATATATATATATATATATATATATATATATATATATATATATATATATATATATGATTAATAATCTTTACATTAATTAGTTTTTTGTTTATGTCGTAGATTGTTGGGTGAATATTTGTTACCATCGCCAAATACTTTACCTCAAACATATCGAGATCTACGTGCTATTATGAAACACTTTGGAATGGAATATAACACTATAGATGCATGTCCTAAAGATCATATTATATATTACTTTGAGAACATGCGTGGAAAACATAATGTATCGAAATGTGGTACCGAGTAGATATCAAACGTATCAACTAACCAAAAAGATGCCTCAAAAAGGTTCTTCGTCATATTCCCATAATTCCATGTTTGCGACGAATGTTCGAGTGTGAGAGCATAGCACGGTTTATGGATTACCATTCAAAGAATAGAAGTGGAGATGGTGTTATTCGAATGCCTACAGATGGTTTTGCATTTAGAGAAATCGAGGAAAAATATGTAGATTTTAAAAATGAACCTTGTAATGTCGGGCTCTTCATTGGCAAATCGATGGTGTTAATCCATTTGGAGAGCTTAGATCTACTTACTTAGTTTGGCATATTTTCGTTATCAACAATAACATTCCTCCTTAGATGTCAATAAAGAGGGAGCACATAATGTTGACTATGACTATTCTAGGTATTTGATACATTATTTTTTTTGAATGTAAAATTTTTCATTTCTCTCGTTGTTTGCATAAATATATATTTTATTTATTTACTTACTTATATATATACATATATCATGGTAGTAATTATTATTTATTGTAATTTTGAACAATTATGTAAGTATCGTGTGAAAGATATGAATGTATATATTGAGCCTCTTATCGATGAGCTAATACAGTTATGGCATGGCATCACTATGCTATGACATCACTAAACCGATCAGCAAAAAGAGATTTCAATATCGTGGAATGCTTGTATGGACAATTCATGATGCCCCAAGACTAACACATGTTTGTGGTATGTAATATTTCGTTGCACTTTAATATAATACATAATTATCTAAATTAGATATACCATATTGCATGTTTTTAGAAATGATCTCATAGTATAATTGTTATTGATCCACTTATTGCAGGTCTTCAAACAAAGGGTAGATTTGCATGTCTAGTTTGTGGCCCTAAGATGAAGTATCGTTATTTCATAGACTTAAGAAAGACAGTGTTTGATGATTTTAGGAACTTCCTCTCTAGGAACCATAAGTATCGTACTACTATAAAACATCTTTTCAATGATAAAGAAGAAACTCGGATTAAAACCATGCCCTCAGTTTGTGGAATTTGGAATATAACAGTAATTAATAATCGTCGAAAGGAAGCTTGGTACGTAATTTGTGTGTGTGTATGTGTGTGTGTGTGTGTGTATTAATTGTTTATGTAATGTTTGGAATTTTTTGTTTTAACTAAAGAATTTATTTTATTGTATTTTATAATTATTGTTCGATTTATTTTATTCTTTGATATCAAGGTCATCGTCGCGGTGAAGGTATTAATATTGTACTTCCACTTGGAATGAAATGTTATCATTCTCAATTCGCGAGGTTGCCCTACTATGAGGACCTAAAAATAGCTCATTTGTTTGACACAATGCATGTCGGGAAGAATGTGATAGAAACATTATGGTGAACCATAGATGGTGCACATGATAGAGATAAAATTGACAAAAAATTGTGCCTGACATTGAGAAATCAAATCATGCAATGAAAAGCGTGATCGATAGATCAAATAACAATGGAGGTTGAAATTATAATAATTTTCCATTATTATTAACAAAACAACAAACAAATGATGTAAAAGAGGTCATTAGAAGAATTTAATTTCCAACATGGGGTTTTTCTTCAAACATAAATAATATCTTAACGAAGAAAGGTGACTTCGAGTGGGGTGAAAACACATGATTGGCATACCTTTGTTAAGGTAATTTTTTTTGGTATACATTTTTGTATGTTATTGCTTGAATACATATTTTAAATTTTCCTTTTTTTCTCGTTTAATTTGGAAACCAATAACGATTCACTTTTTATTGTTATAGTATGTTCTACCCGTATCTCTCCCAAACGACTTCGACAACAATGTCAAACAAGTTATATATGGTCTTAGTAAATACATGAGGTAAGTAGTTTTGATTTATACACAAAATATAATTGCTACAATTTCTTTTCGTACTTAATGAAAAGATGTATTAATTTACTTGTAATGAAATATATATTATGTTTCCAATGAAATAACCTTGCGTAATGATTTGCGGATGGTTGTGATTGAAAGAAATCCATCAAGATGAAATAAAATATTGGAAGAGAGAAATTACTTGGCTAATGTGTCAAATGCAAAAGTATCTACCTCCAAATATTTTTCAATGCACAAGAACAATACTTGATACACCAAGTTGAGGAGATTGAAATGTGTGGACTCAGTACACACAAGGTCAATGTGGATGGTCGAGAGGCACCTGAAATCCTTAAAGGCTTTGGTTAGACAAAGAGCACGACCCGAGGGTTCTATGGTGAGAGGGATATGTGGTATATGAATCCATGGTGTATATTAGTCATTATCTTCCTATATTAGCTACGCCAAACTATGAAGGCGATGTGATTGCATTTGGGATGTGAACTCCATCAAAAAAATTTGAAGTGGAGCACCTATTGGGAAAAGGTAGAATGGAGAAAGTGAGAGGTAAAAGATTTATTATGTATAATACATATAATGTTTCATTTTTTTACATCATGTATATGATCATTATATTCATTTAGGTCTTATTCTTTCATAGTTTATTAATTAATATAATTTACCATGGTTATAAGTAATATTTATTAATATCGTGAATTATTGTTTTTTTATTTAGGTGCTCAAGATTATGAGGCACTACTTTTATACATTGCAAAACAATATTGAGTGGATGAGTGAATGTATTAAAACATGTAAAGAACATAACGACGGTAGGTTATCATGGCAACTACTGTCCGAATTGATTAGAGAAGCGTATCGTAGTGGAGATGGAAACGTTATGGACATGGAAATCGATTTAGCATATGGTTTGAAAGATAGAAAGGTAAGCAATTAATTCACCTATTTTATTCATTACTTATTTTATACTATATTTATAATGTGACAAGAAGTTTGATTTTTTAGATAGTTTTCATGATGTGTAAATTATATGATTAATTATTAATTGAGAATGCATCTTTTTCATGTTTGGCATATTGCAGTTGAAACACCACAAGGCTATGTGGTGCAATGGTCGTAAAATTTGCGTTAAACAGCTTGGATGATAACATTGTGAAAACTTTTGATAGTGGGATAACCGCAAGTATTCCGGGTCACTATTATTTCCTCCAAGAGTAATAGACATCCTCAAGAATATGAAAATAGATATTATGGGTTTTTAGATGATATAGTTGAGTGTGACTTTAATTCCTTCAAAATAGTTTTGTTCGACGTCAAATGGTATAGGCTACGAATGAATGTACGTGATGATGATAGAACACTTATTCAACATGACAATGGATTTCCAATGGTTAAAAAATCGCATTTTTGAAGACAGGAAAAGATCGCTATGTTTTTCCAAGCCAATGTGAACAAGTATTTTACTCAGCAGGTTCCAGGTGAGAACGAATGGTCATTTTCTATTATATATGATCCAAGAGGAAGGCCAATAGAGTATACCGTAGAGGAAAGAAGATGATATTGATCAAGAAGAATGATGATGCGATGGCGGATGAGCAGGGAAGATGCATTGATGATGAAGAAGATATATTAGAAGATGAACCAGGCATAGGAGATGAGGCAACAATTATTGATGATGATGTCGATGAGGATATTATTGAAAATGACATAATTGATGATGATGATGACATGGTCGATCATTTCAACACCATTTCTCGAATCGTATGTTGGTATAGATGTCAATTAGTTGGATGAAGATCAAGAAGATACTGAAGAAGAATATTGATACAAATGTTATGTTCGAGTATGAGCCGGGTATGTTATAAATTTCATATTTTAATATGTAGGAATTATTGTATTTAAATAATTTACTAATTATGTGGGTTTGTTGCATGTTGTTTATTATTTCAAACCAATAAATAATGGCCTTACTATTGTACAAGCTAAACTAAAATTATATGTCATTTTAAAATCAAACCTAAGTTGGCATTTGAAAGGTTTTAATACCTATTTATATGGTGGAGCATTACCACCATAAACTATGGTTTTAATAGGAATTTCAAATGAATTACAAATTACCTATTTATATGGTGGCGAATCACCACCATAAAGGTTTCGGATTAATCGTGGCGGGCCTTTCAAAATTTTACATTAATCACTATAGCTACCTCCTGCATGTAATTAGTACTATAGCTCCTTGCCTTTTCTAATCAACTCAAACCCTACCGGATATACGCCTTTGTATATCGGTACTACAACTCCTTGCCTTTTCTAATCGAATCAAACCCTATTGGATATATGCCTCCTACTACAAAGAACCGCTCGTCACGCAAGAAACACTAGAAAAGCGTGCCCTTGCTGCAAAGAAGCGCCCACGTCACGCAAGAAACTCCCGTAAAGCGGAGCCCTTCCTCCATCAAAGCAAAATGGTATGGCCGTGAGAATTTTTCCATATTTTGAAAGTGATTTTACCATTTAGAATGCCCGGGGATTTGAAGCAGTAGTAATAAATTTGGGTCACTCATTTTCCTTGAATAGGGCATGCACCCGTAGATCTAGTTTTGTTTTTAATAAAATTCAATGTAAGACATAACGAATTCCCCAAACCTTAGTATCCAACATGCTTTCCGAAAAAATTTGGCGGTTGATTTCCATCATCACAATTTCCATCATCTCCATAGTTTCCTTTGCTTAATACATC
This sequence comes from Pinus albicaulis, assembly GCA_034641835.2. NCBI lineage: Eukaryota > Viridiplantae > Streptophyta > Pinopsida > Pinales > Pinaceae > Pinus > Pinus albicaulis. Next base: position 212,481 of record MU968398.1, read on the forward strand.
ACAACTCACACGAATTGCATCTTCATTTTCAACCACAAGACAATCAATAAAATCACCCCCATAATCGTCCAGTGGCTATCATGCACAATTGACTCAATCCCATATTTGACATAGTTGTAAAAAGATGAGGGAATAGTTTCCACGTACCATGGAAAATTAACATCGAAAGGCTTGACTTTTCCTATATCCAATACTTCATAAATTGTGTTTTTCTCCATGGCCATGTTTTTTAGGGTTGGTCTCTTTCTTTGCCTTTCCATTGCTTCGGGAAAAAATCTCCGAAAAGCTCCGTACTAGTGCAGGGTGAAAATTAAACCCACATCTATTCATATTATAGTCAAACATGAACATGCTATTGTAATAATCGGTATCAAGAAATCTAATTTGTGATAATTTATCGAGCACAATCACCACCCCAAACATTGGCACAATTTCCACGTGGCATGGATGATACATCTCCTTGATAGGAGTTATACAATCAACATAAGGGCCAGATAAGTTAGTCATGTGGATATAATTATATTTAATGCTAAACCTCAATCTCCAGACATGCTTAAAACTAGGATCGGATCAAAAATCTGCTACAACTATCATTGAATGTAGACAAGTATGCGAGAACCTTTGGTTCGTGCATAACACATTGCATTCATGAAAATAACTACTTCATGAAATCGTGCAAGAGAAGACACCTAGACTATGACCTTCAAGGTCCGACATCATCCTACCGAGATGAAAAAAATGGAAAGTCTACCCATGACATGGTCAACATGTCAAAGTTTGGTAAGGATTTTGTCAAAATGCTTCGTGTTGTGAAAATGGAGAGTATATTTTATGAATTTAAAAGTTTCAATTAATTTAAATTGGTTGGATGTGATAGGCTAGAATCACTACAAGGAAAAATAACCTCTAGCGGATGTTTTTGAGGAACCCCTTATAAAAAATACTCCACATACATCTCGTTTATAGTATCGGCTACTAGAGGAGGTTGGCGGGTGGATGGTTTTGCGGATAAACTACACATATGTGGTTGTATCTTGTGTTCATTTGCCATCGTTTGTGATGGTATCGATGAAACTAGTAGAAAGTCTACTTTAGAGGTCAGCATCACCGCTACAGCGAATGTGATTATGTTGTTGCTTTTCTAGTGTTTTGTTTCAATTTTTTTTGTGATTTATACACAACAGACTCAATAATAATGAAAATTATGAATCTGATTTGTTTCGATAATTAATATACCTTTTGAGATTTTAAAATTTCACTACAAAATAACCCATTTTAGTCTCATTGTCAACTTGTCTCTTGTTTGGGTGCCTTAATGTGCAATGACATGTTTCTAGGACTTAATTCAATGCAAGGCATATTTGAAACTCTAACTCGTCTTTCCGGTGTCTTATTAGAAATTATTTCAGCGTTTTCATTTTGTGTTTTCAAGTTAGATATTGTTTTCAAATTTTTACATTTATAATTTTATTGCAATGTATAGCATCGATCGTGGGTAGTATAGGAACAACCCTGTAGACAGATGATCATGGAAAGGGGCCATCGTAAGAACATGTAAAGTGCCATACATTGCTCTATCTTTAGGTATTTTAGTTATTTACATTATTGAAATAATATTAATTTTGTTCAAATATGTAGACACTCGGCCATGGTACACCTAATGATTCACTCTATGAGGAAGAGCTTTCTTCATCCCTATCTCCATTGCTCTTGTCTGTGAAAAAAAGGCACGAAAAAACAAGGTCGAAATTTGATACTTTGATAGACGCGCCTCAAACAAACCCGAAACGGAAAAAGAGGATAATTCAACTTATGACCCAGCTAGAAAACATATCAGTAATAATAAAAAAATCAAAAGGATATCCCCGCATGAGATGAATCGTGATAGTTTGATTTTTAATTTTTTACATTGACTAAACTAACAAAAATTTATTTTGTTTGTAGCGTTATCTAACACTTGTTGAACCCAATGTTGGTGGTAGTGGGACACAAGGGCAAGAGATTTCACAACAACCCTATCATACACCTTTCTACTCCTTTAGGTGCCAAACCCAAGAGACACACCCTACCCTAAGCAGTACACCCGACCAACCGCCGAATATGTTGGCAGTGATGAGGTTGATATGACCAAACTACATTATTGTGTTTTCCTGAGCTACACGTGTCAGCTCCACGGGGACCATTAATGGCACGTTGTTGGTGAACGATGAAGGTGTCCCTATAAAGCACGTACAACTCCCGTGTAAGTTTTAATATTTTAAATATTTCATGTACTCTATTTAAAACATATTTTATCATGATTTTAATTTTTTAAATTAATGATAATAATTTTTATTTTTTATTATTATTTATTTATTTATTTATATTTTTATTTTTATTTTTTCTCGTATAGGAAACAATGAGTTCTACAAGTTTTTGGAGATCCATGCATTGGTAATTTTTGGCAAACCATCAGGTGGAATTCGTAATTCCAACTCGCAAAACAGAACTTTAGATTATCTAGAAGCCCTTTTTGGGGTAGCACATTTAACAAAACAACGGTGGCTTGGGTAGCTGGAAAATATTTGAAATATACCCAGTGACACCTATAGGATGCAATTGAAATTTAACCCTAGATATGAGCATCCTCTCATAGTTCCGAGAGAGTGAGTGGAGAGCACTCATCCACGATGGAAAAAGAGAAACAGGAAAAGAAATAAGGAAAAATGCCAAGCTGGGACTCACAAGGTAAATTACAACTTTAATTCGATAGTTTTAATTTTTCTCTATGTCTAAAATAAAAGTGTGCTACGTCATATCTGACTTCAATATTTTGATGATAGGTTTCCGAACACCTCGAAGGCAACCAAAGCTAGGATTGAAAAAAAGGGCCATCACAAGCTAGGTCGAGGGCGGCTACTTGAATTAGTCGCAAGAATTGTAAGTAACTAAACATCTTATAATTAATTGTATCGCCTTTCCAACGTTTTTGTAATCCTATCAAATAACATTAAAAATACACAATAATATGTAATGTAGGGTGATGACTCTGAACAAAAACTACAGGAGGGAGATAAAAATATCACTTTCCATTTCAGCTATCAAGCCATAGTTTGAACGTCGTGTGCTTTCTGAGGCAGTCCCAAGATCCAGAATGCCTCGATAAGGTAAAACGTTAACCTTTCGATATGTTTGTTTTTCATCCATAAATTTAATGTCTAACAACTTTGTTTAAATCAGGGGAGAAGCACTACCGACGAGGCAAATAACCCAGTTGTAGAGCTAGATGTAGATGTTCTTCACATGCAACCTCGATCATTGTAGTGGGGACCAAAGCGACAATGCTACTATCGAGTGAGGGTCATGACAGTAATTAATTTCCACTTGTAATTTTTTCTAGATATACCTTGATGAGTTGTCCTTATAATGTTTTTTTTCTAAATGATAGAAAGAAATGTTTCCCTTGAGGATCTTACCACCAGAGAGGAAGACGTGGAAATAGTCCCAATGGTGACAAGTCTGGTGCACTGGGTAAATAATCTCATTGCAATTTTTTTTATTAATATTACCGAACTAGTTCAATGATATTTAAAAAACTAACAATTAAAATTTAATATTGTCTATTTTTCGTAGGTGATGCCCCATCACTTTGGATGAGACCGGACATCGTGACTACACAACTAGGTCGCAAGATGTGGGGGAAAGGCATGAAATAGGAGCAGAGCACGATGATATTGATAATGTAATTAGGAGATTTAGAAATAGGAAGAAGAAAAAGAAAAATTGATAATGTAAAATATTGTATTATTATAAGACAAACGTCACCATACTTGGAACATTTTTTGCGTTATATAAAAAATTCATTTATCATACTATTTTTATGTCAAGCACTAATTTCAATGATTCCTTGCGTACTTTTTATTGCATTGTTTTTTTATTAATTATTGAATATTTTTTTTTTATGCTCATGAAAGTAAAAAATGAAATATAGATTGGGTATTAGGGAATTGAGAGTGATGTGAGCCATAAGAGCATCCACCTTCACGTGGTTGGCCCTGTTTAGTAGAGAATACTTTATTGGAGAGATTTAATCTTGGAGCAAACCTCCCTTGATCCAACGTAGGAACAAAAAAGTCAATGTTGACTTAGTTGCTACACTTTCAGATCGTGGGAGGCTTGTTCCAAGCTCATGCGACTCTAATGAATTGTTCTTGAAACGAAGAGGAAATGATTTAGGTATGTTTTTACATTTTCAACATATGTTCTAACATTATCATAAGAATGCATCTTAGAGTAAAAAATACTACATCAATTACTTGTATTTATTGTATAGATAATGATGGATTTTGATTGACTTGCAAGCGGTGCAGTACAAATCCTCTTGCATCATGAGCAATACAACTTGTCAAACCAGAGGTCATGTCTAGGATATTTTTGCTTTGTGCGCTTAACTGTGATTCATAATGTCACATTTTGTAAGTTCCTTTTTACAATTCATAATTCAATATTAAGCTTGTTCATGATTACTATCTAGGTTTTTTCGTATGTGTTTTTTTCATCTATTTGATCGTAAGCAACTCTACATGTTTTCTTTGTTGTTCACTACGATTTCTCCATTTACCACTCCAGGATGAATCCGACTTTCTATTGTTACATAGGTTACTTTATTGTTACTATGATTTCTCCATTTACAATTTCATAGGTGACATCATGTAAAGTTGTCAAGCTCAGGTTGGTGATGAGCTTTAGTTCTCAGATTTGAGTGCTTTTCCTGATATTTTCTCCCTCATGTCATTCACCCGCATCACCTCGTTGTTTGAGCATGCCAATTGTCTACCACTTGTACCAATTGGCACATGTCAATCTCCGAGTGGTGCCACGTTTCACCTATTTTTCGGCCGACTTGACCACCTGAAAAAACTCAAATCCACACACCATGTGTCTTTATCATGGAGTGCCACATGTCCTAGATATTTTAGATGCTAACATCATGCTTCTAATGTGTTATGTCAAACCAATCACGGTGGTCCATGTGGCCTTGTGCCATGTCACCGATCTGGAAGAGAGATTTGAGCCTTTTATTTTCATGAATTTTCTATTATAATTTTTTTTCTTTAGGACGAGAAATCCTTTTTGCAATAGATGGGGATTTTCCCATTTCCCTTGGAGTCATCTCCTAGGACACCCTTCAAGCCATCATCCAAGAGGCAATGCGCAAACTCTCTATTGTTGCCCTCTTGCCTTTGAATTATGCGCTTTTAGAAGACCATTTAGGGCACTCTTCTAGCCCTTATTCCATTGCTTCATCATTGTATCAACTTCTCCCATAGGCTGCTTCTATTTTTTGTCCACTTAAAGGAAAGAAAACGCTACCTTAGGGTGAGGTTTCTTCTCAACTATCCCTACTACTCTTATGGACCGACCAACAATATGAACGATCCCTTACTTATGGAAACACCCCCTGCATCGCACGTTCAATTCCAGGAGCTACTTGCTAAGGAACACTCCTACACTATGCCTAGCGACCGTCCAAACAATCCCTCTAACTATTGTTGCATCAAACCTCCCTTTTGGTCTTTTGAGACAAAGGTGACCCTCACACCATCAAGCACATAATGCTATCACAAGACTCAAACCCAATCCTACATTTGTTCTCGACAAACTTCTCTTTCAATTCCTTAAAATGTGATTTGTATTTTTTTGAAGAACTCGGCCCCCGGTTAGGGGCACCTATCCCTACTCAAATCCACCCTTTCCCTCCCACCTGTAAGCCTTCTTCTTCTATGTGTTCTTGTTGGAGGCATTTGTGGCCTTATTTGTGGCTTGTAAGTACCTCTAATGGCCTTGCTACGGATAGTAGCGTATTTATATTTGTAAATGAAAATGAGCGAGACATAACATGGACCTAATTTTCCCCCAAGGAATAAGGTTTAGACATGGAAATTCTCTCCTAGCCATGATAGTCCATGGTGAGTAGAATGGAATGGTTAGATATTCTTTTCTCGTTGTGCAACAATTTGGGACCTTGCCTAGTCTTGAAATTTCAAAGACATTGGGGCTATGGCAGCCTCCTACTCTGCCTCTTGGGACTTGGTATCGATGCATATAGTAAAATTTATCATATAAACTAACCAAGCCCTCTACAACCATGTTACAATCTCTTTTGTTCTTGGGAAAAATATACCTGCAGCAAGTAGAAAACTAAATTATTTATAAGGCTAATTTTTGGTCCTGGAAACATTGTATTCATTTTTAGTCCCAAAGTTTCAATCTTAACCGAGTTTGAGCAACCAAATAATATCATTAATCATGCAAGTCTATAATCACACAAGAATTTTCGGTACGTTTTAATGTGTCGCCTACACTATATAATACAACTATCTAAAAAAGTTAAAAATCAAATCGTGTTCTAAAAATGCTAAAAATCAAATCCTCTAGATCTTCACGGCATCTTAGTGCAGGATCACCATTCAGTTCTGCTTTAGGGACAACTCCATTGGCACGATACACCTCTTGGTAACTCATGTCTTTGAGTTTAGCATGTATGATTACTTTACACTGCCTCTACAACGTAGCTTGTCCCACGATTGTCACCCTTCAAGACTCTACATTCTGCTTTCAGGACCCTCCTCTTACAACGAGAATGCTAGGAGCCTCATCCTAAGGCGTGCTATGGGTTTATGCGAGGGTCATCCATTTAAATCTTCCAAACTCTGTGATGTTCACTCATGCAATCGACACAACTTCATATTTTCTTTCATGCATATGTGTTCAAGTTTAGAATTATAGATTAGCACATGGTTAATTGTATGCAAAGTGTTGATTGTGGTCATCGCACTGCTTATAGATAGCAATGGATTTTTGTTTTGAAAGGAAAATCCTTGTGTAATCCCCTCTCCTTCCTCGACACATCTAGATAGAGGTAGCTATCTACCGAGTCGAGTTAATTTGATTTGAACATGATCAATGCGCTGCTATTTGCCATAAAATTGCATTGTCTTGATAGTCTATGTGAGATGGCCCGTCAACGTGCCTTTATTTCTCATCTTTGTAGGTCCAAGCCGAGAATTGAGTCCAATTTTTTCTTCCTTTATTTCTCAACTATTCGTTTTTACTACTTTGTTTATATGTACCAAAAGTGCCATTGCCAGTGAAGGTAGGTGTTACCGAAAATTTTAGGTGCAATTTCTTTAAATTTCTCAAGTTTTTGCCCTTGAAAGTTGAACTCTTGAGCATGCATTTCATCCTTTCCTTAGCTCTGTGATGCCCGAGGGCTACCTCACTTAACCCACACTGTCACTCTATGCATATAACAACAAGGCACTTCAATGTTTTTCCCCAATTAATTTTAAATCTGGCCCAACTCTAACAATATATATGAGGACCATTACCTTTCCCAAACCTATGATTAAATCACAGTCTAACCCACTTCATGAATTCATCAAAAGGACATGCACCTGGTCCTATAATTAAATGTGGAAGCTCTCCCTCTTTTCCACTTCCTGTCGAACCCTTATTATAACCCAAACAACTCCGAAATTAAATTCTTAGCACAGAAGCTTGTATATGTAAACAATGGTTATCAAACCATTGGAATACCCCGCCTTATGATGTTTAAGTCAACTCTCCGACTTTCGAATAAACTTCAAAATTGAGATCCCCTTTCAAATCACACCTAAGCTTTATAACTCAATCGGAAATAAGCCTATGGCTTACCCTTCACACATAACTATAATATACCTCAGCATACGAATTCATTCATATGAGGTTCGGGTTATCATCGACATAATATATATCCACATATATCGCATACCCCTTGGGGTATTGCATGCCAAATATAATATATGAACACATATTACATCCTCCCTCCAAAGGTAAATACCTTATAACAAACCATGCCTTTGGAGTTAACTCCAAGCGATACATATATAAACGTCTTCGGGGCCCACCACAACATCCCCATTAACCTTCACGCATCATCATGATGCGAACATCGTACAATCCGTGGATCAAGAGATTCGACTGACATCAAAATTCTTGCACCCCCACGTATTAACCTTTGGCCCACATAAACACACAACTTACCCTTACGTTATCTTCCGTGCATCTCCAGGATGCGACCACCATTCGATCATTTGATTGGAAAATCCGACGGTAATCACAAAAATTTTCGAACAGGACCTTAATGCCCAGAAAAATTATGAAATTCACGGTTTTCAAAAACCTCCCAAGCCACGTGTCAGCCAGCGACCAATATCACACTTTTTTTCCAAATTCCATTTACCGCTTTTGAGTTTTGCGAAAACCACATATGGTTTTGGAAGCCCTCTTTCACTGTTAATGGTCGTGGTTCCATTCCCTCAATCATTTGTGGTTCCACCTTAACTCCTTTGACTTCGCATCCTTAATACAATCCCCACAGAGGTTTAACAACCCTTTGCGTCCATCATTGTTATGAATTCTATCCGACACCGCAACCATAGATTAAAGCAATTCTTTCAACTGCGCTAAGAAGTTTCTTTTGATTTTAACTTCTCACCCATGGGTTCACTTAATCGCTCCCAGCATCATCGAATTCCATTAGATTCCATGTCCATACAGTCACACATTACATTGATCTCAACCCAGCCTCATTTCATTGCTTACACAGTATAACCAAACGTCGAGTTAAGCCCCCAGAACTTCACGGTTCCATAATTACATAATAGAAATTGTAAGTTCTCTCAAAACGCCTTATTCAATACTCATTCGGTCAAGTAATTCTACTCCTCGACCTAAAAGGTCCACGGAATTCAATTCAATAGCATTGATTTGAGTTTCTTGTTCATTCCAGAATCAAATCATTACAACATAAATCCTCAGCATATTCGAATTGCTTATGAATCAAAACATAGGCATTAACCCTTAAGACAGAGTTTGTCACACATTACTCATACAGCTCTCATCGAAGCTCAATCTTACCACACAGAACTAAATCAATTAATACTGGAACAATCATTTCAATTATATACATGACTTTACTTATAGAACTTCTGGTCTTCGGCCAGATCTTCAATTACAATGGCCTTCTACAACCTACTCTGCCTCCTCTGAACCGCTCCTGAACTCTACTACACTCTACCTCTGAACAAGGCTGATCTCCTATGCTATCATTCATACTTACATTTGTACAGAATGGTGACCTGAATCGATTCAGGTCCCTTACAGCTCGACAAAGACTCTTGGACTTCCTAAATTTGGACTCAAACCCTCGAAAAACTGAAACTGACTATTCACCTAACTAACTCAATCAGCTTCCCTCATGTCCTCTAGTGGGCTAAAGAACATTTACAACTCCTCATTTATTTTACTCAAAACATTAACAACTACATGAGAATTCAAAGGCATGATATCCCTCTAGACTTAAGAAAATACAAAGTATTTCTAGAGCCTAATGCCACTACATCACTCTATTTGGCAGAGTAGACTAAAAATTTAATGGCAGACATGTTTGTTCAAGTGAAGTCTGGCCATATAGAACTACCACCTTTATGGACTCTGCAAGAGGATTGCCTTTTTTTTTTGTTGCAATTAAAGTTGCATTTTGTTCATCAGGCAATACAAACTCTTATAAAATTGTAGGGTGTAATTCCAATCTAACTAAGATGGGGCGGACAACATTCCATGAACATCCAATTCAAAAGTGCTTGTTAGGGTTTAAGTAGCTTACAGTTCTTGTTCCTGACATTAGTTTTTGAAATATCAATTTGCTAAATTGTTTTAACCCAATTTTCTCTTGATTTTATGGAAATTGGGTGTTTGGATCTAGAAAATTTAATCTCTAATATTTTGGCTTCTCTTAGTATGAATACAATTTTAATATGTAAAACCCATTACAGTAAGTAATCAAGTGTTCACTGGAGAAGCAATACCCAATTTCAATACTCATGCTCTCCTCCTTAGTATGGTAGTTCACTCAAGTCCTCCGCCTCCTGCATACATCCTGACCTCTGAATAAATTAATTGCGAGACTATCATGCTGCGATACACCATGTTCAAACTCTTTGCCAGAAGAGCAGACAAATTAATCTCCATATGGGCAGAGAGGAAGAAATTGCAGGTTTAAGGTTTAGTCATTGCAAATGGAATCACCGCACTTTTGACTATTTTTCAATCCTCCCAAATGCTATTGAGGAAGAAAAAGTAAGTATATTGTTGATCCATGGACACCTGTTAAGCCTTTCAGATAGTTGGAAGAAACCTACTATTTGAGAGGCTGAATGTATACCTCTCCTATGCTTGGCGATCTCTATAATTATGACCCTATATGAGATTCAAATGATCATCTCTGGGGTCTATTATATACATTAACATAGTAGTCAAGCAAGGGTGTCGACTGCCTCACATTATTTGGACTTCATATTTATGGATGAGAGTTTCTCATTTCAAAATCCATGGGTGGTAAAGGTGGGAGAGGTCCTCTATGGGATCTAGATTTCATAATACTGACAACATGTCCTTCTGTTTTCACGAATCTAAAAACAAAAGTACATTTTTTGAGCTCATTACGGGGTGAAAATGAATCACTAGTCCACCACAAAACACAAAAACTTGTACCAAGTTTCAATATATATTTTCAAGGACAAATGGTGAAAATAGTGACATCCTAGTATTTCATGGATACTATTATTTGGTTGCATCTTTACTTTTTTTCTACATTTGTATAATGTTGAACAAAGGATTGCAACATTAACGTAACCTTGAAGGCAAATCATTTTAACTTCAGTTTTGGAATGTTCATTTTAAGTTACATTTCTTAGAGTATTTCTGTGTTTGTTCTTGTGACTTTCATTTTTCTTCTGAAGTTACAAAATAGATTCTAAGATATCTTGCTAATTGTTGTAAACAAATTTAGTTCTATTACCTTTCAATTTAATGTTGTCAAATATGAAGACAGAATATACCATAAGAGCAGTTGTAACATTGCAGCTTTTTATTAAGACTTGAATCAGTTAAACTATCATACTCTGCAACCTAACAGACTTGGTTCTATTGAAGTACGCCATACTTTGAGACCTCTTAAAACTTCTTTCGGTCTCGGGCTAGGGATATAGCTACGGATTTTGACATATTTTATGTAGTGAACATCTATTAAAATCTCTTATTATATATATTTATGGTGTGAGTAGAACTTTCGAATTAGCTAAGTCACCTGTTACTTAAAACTAGCACATTTGGCTGATTTTTTTAAATATTTTTAACCAAAGATTGAATGTTATGTACTACATATAGAAATACGGAGGGAATGGAGCGTTAGGGTTGTACAATGTATTACTTGATCTTATATTTATCAATACTCTGTTAGGCTTCTAGGTTGATTCTTCAGTGATTATTGTTGCATTATTTTGTTGTAAATTAATGGCTGCATTTGTATTTAGTTATTTTTGTCATTTCTAAATCTGAACTCCTCATTATTACCAAAGAAAGTGATAAACCCTACATAAAAAAGCGTATTACTTTCCTCTCATAAAAAAGCGAAGTAACACATAGTTGTTTACAAAATATCTCAAAGTTTGAGATAATGTTTCAAGAAGAAAAATGAAATACTAACATAAGAAGAAGGGACAAATGAAAAAATTTATAGTTAAACTATATTTTAGAAATATGGCTGATTATTAATGTTTAGGTTTATGATGTCTTTAGTAGCAGCTGATGGCATGGATGTCTTGTGGAAGATGACATGAAAATTTGCCTTCTTTTCACTTTCAATCCTGATACTCTTATCTTTGTGTTTCCTGATTAATATGGTGTGTAGGCGTGTTCAATTTCAGTTTTCTTGATACACTTTGAGCACAGTACTTTGACAACTTGATTTTTCACCATAGTAACGGTAAAATATGATTTCTTCATGTGATTTTCTTGCTCTTTTACCTTAAATTCACATCGGATACGTGAATTCTTGCCACTGTTAATTTTGTGGGGATCTTTATGCTCTTTAATTTTCTATGGCTTTCATAGCTTCTGTGCTTAGAAAGTTTAAGCTTTACTATAAGCATGTGCTTAATTTCATTCTTAAAAGAACAAATTCTCAAAATATTGTAGTAGTACTTTGCCACTTGAGTGTTGGCAAGGCTTTAGTTTGCATCAATAGCATGAGCTCTAATCTTCTGGTCATATTCCTTTTGTGGCATTAATTTTTCATTCGGTGCATGTATGTCTTGACGTCTGCTTTGTGACAGAGTCATATTTGGTCTTGGAGTTACTAATTGACCCCATTATTCCTTATTATCACACTTCTCTTCAGGTTATTCATGATGTTTCTCTTTTTTAGGACCTTTTTGATTTCAAGATAGCCTACATCTGCATCTTGGGTACAAGTGCTGCTAGTTCTTCCTGTTGTTTCTTTTGTTCCAAGAATGATATGAGTTGAATTGATTGTGGGGGTTGTTGCTAAGTTCCTTCTTTGTTTTATCAATTTATGCTAAGGCGGCTTGTAGAAAATCTCATATATATTATTTGAATAGAAGGCCATTGTAGAAGTGAATGCCTTCGGTGATTTTTGATCACAAATGATTTTTTATGTAGGAAACATGTTCGATAATATTTACTGCTTTGTTGAAGAATTTTCACACATTCACCTTTAATTTTTCAACCCTCTGTTCATGTCCTTTGGAAGTGATTAGAGCATCTCTTTTGGATGTTTCGAGATATTTGATGGTGCCTTGTAAACTAATTATCTATTGATATTTTATGGACATGTCTTCCATAACTTTGATTATTGGGAAATTTGTTTCCCCAACCATTGTGTTTATCTGTGATGAAGAAGTGGTAGAAATATCTTTAGAAGTAATTAACTATGGATTGCCAATACTCCTTGCGGTGCAAAATGTTAACGATATTGAGGATTTTATTACTTCAGTTGGAATAACTATGAAATTAAAGCTTTGCTAAGTTTTCTTCAAATTTTAATTTCTTGCATAAGAGCTTCTATACGAGTTTCCATATTTTTCATGAAATTTTGTCATTTTCAAAACAAGGTTGCATATTTTCCTCTTTCTCTATCTTTTCTGAGTATTTCTTTTGTTTGAGGGTGTTCACTCTATGGTAATTTGGTACGCTTTCTTAAGGCTGTATATCATCATTTTTTTGTCTTTATAACTTCTTGGTAGCTTCGATAGAAGGATACTACATCGAGAATCAATGATAAATCTTCTAAGGATTTTATTCTCAAATCCTTAGCATGTAAAGATACTTTATCAACTTCATTTGAGTTTAAGTTGGATACGGTATTTTAGACATAGTGGCACTCATTGTTTTCTTTTCTTTTGAATATAACATTTTCTAACGCACTTATGTGAAATTCTATTTGAATCAATTTGATCATGGATAGTATCAACATTTCTTAAATTTTGTCTTTTTTGTGATACTAGTGATTTTGGATGTGCTACCTTGGATTTGGAGAAAGATATGATCATTTGGTTGGTTGGGTAATCCGTCTGGAGTTACTAATCTGTCCTTGTCTCTTGGTTTCTGAGAAGTTTTTAAAATAAACTTCATATTTGATTTAAATTTTTTCTCTCTAATTGGCTTAATTTTGTTTTGAATATCGAGAATCATTTTCTTCAATTTTTTAGAAGAAGAGGGCTTTTGTATCCATTTCCATTTCAACCATCTCCTTGCCTTTACCTATGCTTGTACACCATTTGCTGAATATCTTTGAGTGTATTCACAATGATGGTGGCTTCATCATTTGTGTGCTGTTTGATTAGTGTCCACTCTATTATTCTTCTATTTCTAAGTAGTGTTTTCCTTTTGTGTACTATCTTGATTTGTTTTCAATGATTATTTCATTAAATATCCTTCTTCTTTAACTTTGTCTTTTGTTTGATACTTCATTGGTTGATTCACTATTAACCACCTATACATTATTCAAATTGTCTTTACGCCCATCACAGTCATCATCGATTAAGGTATTGGTCACCATTCCAATGATTGGAAAATTTTTCAATAAGTGAAAGCACGTTTCATGGAGAAATGTGCTTAAATTTGCTTTTAATTCTGAGATTGCTTATAATACCCTGAGGGTCTGGTTCCACTTTCATAAAACTTAATATTGATAGCTTATCGATACTTCCTTTAAGGCATCTCTGTTGTTTACAATGAAAGAGCCAATTTGACTTCTTAATTTAAATTGTGCCTTATTTTTTAGATATGAAATTCTTGCATCGGCATTCAAAATCTTCCTTTTATACTCTAGAGCAAAAATTCTTGTAGTCACAAATCTAGGTAATTTATATGGAGCAAGATTTTCATATATTCTGATCTTTGTATGATTTTTGTATAAATACCAATCACCCACTTTACGGTTTTTAGACAATATAAACTACTTTTGATGTCTTCATTTTATTCTTGGTGGATTTACCACTTTATCCAACAAATTGATACTTGGTCGATAAATAGGTCATTGAAATCACTATGATTGTACTCTTCACTATTCTTTCTCGAAGAGGTCCAAAAATATCATGACAATGTTTTGCCTTCCATATCCATTTTACGTACATGAGAAGTTATACGCTTGAAAAGAAAAAGAATATATGTAACATATACGGATATATATGAACACTCCTTCATCGAGCAATTTACCATCTGATAATGAATATTGTAAGCGAAATGATTAGTAATCAAAGTAGGATTGCACATCCATGGAGACAAAGTGGAAAAGGAAACACAAAACGAGCATCTATGAATTCATCGTGCTGCAACAAAATAAATGACGGCATAGAAATGACCTGTCTTGGGCCTTTGGAAAATCCAGGTATCATAAGGAGGGTTCACCTTAGGAAGATCGACATGATTGGGCAAAGAGTGGATAATTTGGAACTTTCTGGAAATCTATGTCTAAATACATACGGTTAAGTCTTCAATTGACAATGACACTGATTGTGGATTATAGCTTAACTGGAGCATGTCATTGATTGATTCACTTGAGGTTATAAAAATAAGACTTCTTTGTGTTTGTTAGCCATACCTTTGATCGGGAATATAATCACATTGTTGCTTATTATGAAATCACATGAGCGAGGATGGGTGGATGGAACACATACTTGGGCAAATTAGACTCCCAGCATAGGTATATCATTATTTATTTATTTTCAAATTTCTCTTGGCTGATTATGCACTTCATGAAGATCAAATTCAAGAATGGCATGCAGCAATTCTGTAATCTAAGTCAATCGAGGTTGCTTTCTTCGGTGGTAACGGAGGTTGCGAAAGGTCTAACTATTTCGGTGGGGTAATGGGTTAAAAACGAGGTGAGTTTATCAATTACGGGAGGTTTGGGATTTTGGAAAAACTTTCCGGAAGGCAGAACACGGGATTTAGGACCTCCAATTTTAGGGGGATTACTTGTTTTTTAGTCATTTTTGATGTAATTAAAGATTACAAACGAGTTTGCTACGTTATTTTTTTGAATACTTGGGTCAATTGAAGAATTTTTTTTGGCAATTTGAGACTGGGTAGGGTTTTAAGAAGACAAATAGAGTTAGTGTATATTAGAAGGTCTTCTAGATCAAATTCTTGATGAAAATGTAACGAATGGATAAAAACACCGCTAAAATGGAAAATATGGATGGAGAAAATTTGAGAGGGTTTCCTTTGTGTTTTGAAGGTTTACTTCTCGAGATGGCTACTTCAACTCATTTTAGGCAATGATAGTCTAATTAGCTTAATTTTCTTTGAAATTGAAGATTTTATGGATTGATTTTGATAGAAGAAATACCTTAAACGATATAATTGCGATCGATGAAGTTTAAAACTTGCAACAATCTTTAATTTGGTTGATTTTGATGGGCGGAAGGTCGTAGAACTATACCCAGGAGTGAATTTTAGAGAAGAGCTATTTATGTGTCAATTGATTTACAGGACGGCTCAAAAAAGGGTGTGGGGAGGCTTCTGAATGGTTCTGATGTTTAATATGGAAACTAGGTGAAATACAAAGGAAAAAATAGCTAAGTCATAATCTTAGTTATATCACCTTTTAATGTCATTTGTTACGGTTAGGCGGGAGCGGTTTGTGTGTTTAAAGGAGATACCATAAATGGTTTAGCCGACGTCGACTTTTGAGTGGTAACTAGTTTTTCCGCACGGAATGCGATCGAATGAAAGGAGGACTCGTAGCATGGGGCGGGTTTCACAAAACTACTTTGACTTTAGGAAACTTCATTCGATTACTTTTAGAAATGCGAAAATGAATGTGCATGCGTAGATATGTCGGAGGCGGTGAATGGTCATGATTTGATGTGAAGTTATTAGAGGTAAATATCGAGAGCTAGGGCTTCCCGGTCTCTGTCTGTCGATTTAACAGGGGGAGATCAACATATGAGAATCGATCCAATAGGAAATGGTGGGGACGGGAAAAGGGCTTATCGGGTTTACTTATGAGCATCAGATTAAAAGGAGAAGGATGATGGATGGTTAGAATGGAGTTCGATGGTCTTTGAGGATTTATGAATTTTAATGTATAAATGGATTTTATACAATGGAGAAAAAGTGATCGGGAGGGGTATAAGTTTTTGGTTATAAGCCATGGTGATGAATATATATATCGAGAAAGTAAAAAAGCTTAAGGTTTTAACCTTGGGTTAAGAAAGTCGGGGAAATGAAAGATGATTTTATTTGAAGTTTAGTTTAAATTAAGCTTAGGGATTATATTTTTTTAAACACATATTTAAATATGTTTAATGATTTTTTTTAATATAATTTTAAACATATAGTAATTAAATCAAAAATAATTTACTTACCATAGGGGCGGGATTTAATATAAAGATATATTTTTAGCCAAAGGGGTTGTAATGTGTAGATTGTTTATTTAAACATGTGGGGATTAAATAACTTTGGCTAAAGTTATAATAAATGGGTTTTAGGGGGCTATTGTAAAAGGAGTTATACAATAGGAAAGTTATACCGATAGGGAGTTAATATATAAGTTAAAGTTAATATGAAAATAGGACAAGGTATACTCAAAATACATAAACATAACAAGTGAAGTTTAAAAGACAATTTACACATTAATCTTATCACTTTAACTTATGATATAATGTAATTTTGGGGGTTTAATGTTCTTATGTGATGATGGAAATTAGTCAAATGGAAATTATAATGCCTTTAAGTAAAAATAGGTTATACTTATGATTATTTAAGAGGGGATGAATGCAAATGGAATGATGATGTGAGTTTAGGGATTAATATAGAAATTTTACACTTTCAATGAAGTGGTCATAGATATATTGTTTTTGAATTTATCTTGAATTGTGGCCTTTGTCTGTGAGAACCCGACCATCAAAACTTATTGCCAAATTTCTTGATGAGAAACTTGGAAGTCTGACGTATGAGTACTTCGGAGGGTTGGAGAACACCTTTGGATAGATTTCTCATTTTGTTGATTATTCAAGTAAGGGACCAATTTATATTCATTTATAAAAGTCTTGTACTAATTCTTCATAAATGAGATGTACTAATAAACAACATTGCCTCATGTATTCACTATGGTAGAATTTAAAAAGGTATGAGACCCAAATGTACATCTTAATAGTAAGTGCTGGAGCTTAACAAATCTTGTGCATCAATTCGAGAAGTATATGCACAAGAAAGGGCACTAATAACAAGGTTTCCCCAAAAGCTTCAATTATTTATGCAAAAAAATTTGTGGGAAGTTTCATTTTAGCTATCTTGTGTATGTGATGGATATATAAAATTGTTTATGGTGGCTATTGAACTACACTTGGATTGCTCCATAAATATAAGGTTTATGTATCATATGAAAAGCCCTTCTACTCTTTTTTTATCTTATCCATTGTATCTTTGAAAGTTTTTAAAGGTATCCTTGGGGAATTTCATGTGGGTTTGCAATAATCTTAAGTTTATATCTGGCCAACAACTTGATCATTTAATTTACAGGCGGCCATTATAATGTGTGGAATAATTTGTTTTTTTATTTACTATTGAACTCATTACATCCAATGGATATTTTATATCTTTAATATCTCCTTCTTCGGATGATTTGGAATAAACAAAAGAAGAATATTTTTTTAAATTCAATTTGAGTCTTTGAATAAAAAACAAAAATCGTAATCTTTCTTCAAAATTTTCAAGTAAAGTCGTTGTTTTTAGGTAGTACCATTTTTCCAAAGAAATATAAATGCCTTTGAAAGATTATTCTTGGGTTTCCTCAATAATATTAGGACTTTCTAAACCCAACTTGGAGACTTTGGTGCGGTAAAAACCTGATCACATTCTTACATCTTTTCATTCTCAATTCTATGTATAAAATATCCCTCCAAGTCCATTGCCCAACCATATTATCCACAATTTGGCAAGCTCACGATGTTCTAATTTCTTTTCTTTGAATTTCATTCATCAAATTTATCAAATTTGATTAATGAAATACAAATTTCACTTTTAAAGTCCCTTCTCAAGATGCCTTATAGAAACAAATTGGTTAACACCAATCGCGGGTTTATCTCTAAGCCTAACTATGTATATTAACCCCAATTTCTGGCAGATAAAAAAGACCATTAGTATATGTACCCTTTATTAAAATCCGGACACTTTATTTTTCATAGGCGGGAATCATGCAATAAACCCACTTTATCAAGTCGGATAACTCAAACCCGTTTAGCTTATAGAGTCATGGCATATAACTTCATTGGACTTTACTAAAGTCCAGTACATACGACATATCATATATATGCGCTATGTATATAAATGGTTAATTCTTGAATATAAATACATTAGTAAATACATAACACATATATATTACTCCACCCAGAGTTGGACTTTTATAAAGCACAACACCAAATAGTCCTCAAGCCAGTTATCATTCAAAACTCATGCACTTATATGTAATTCAACAATGTTATGAAACCTTTGCTATATTCAAATATTACCATATATAACATTCGCATATATGGTAACTTGACGAGGTCTAACGAAAACCTTGGGCCCACGGTTCGGTTAATATACCGTGCGCATCCGACGGTACCAACTCTTGTATTGTATGCCACTATTATTCTAATACGGTTCAAGGTTCCAACGATGTGCAATAAACCTATGCACATAAACTCATTCTTCGCATATCCCATACGGTTATCTTGAATTAAATCAATATGTTGACGGTGGCTCTTAGCACGGGTAATCACCCTAGTCTGTCACGCTCCCATCACGAGAATATCTTTGAGAAGACTCTTTACCAAATCATATAGTTTCTTCCTCGACATGAGATGTCCTCTATCTATAAGGAATTTGATCACAGGGCAGTTTAATAATCAACCACAATTGCCCTTTTCTTACGGTGTGTAGAAATGCCATAACCTCCCATATATCAAGAAATTTGTTTACGATTAGCTACGGTCCAAACATTCTTACATATACTATATATACATCAATTCCTCAACATAGGAATCCAACCATTCATGAATTAGAAATGCACATAAGACCAATAGGAATGCACACGAGACTAAACGGGTTCTTCATATAAAGAAATTTCTTGTTCTTGGTCCTCGGCTAGATCTTCAAAGTTAATGGCCTTATATTCTCCTATTTAGCCTCTACGGCTCTCTAACACTATGCAACTGGGTGAGCTTATAATTAAAGCTTGTTTATCTCTCCAAACCTTCTTACAAATCAACTTTTGAAGATCTGAAATTGCTAGAGTGTATTATCAATAAAGATTTATAATTCTTCCTTCCGGAAGCCATCTTCAGTGAATATCACCTAGTGAATGATTTTATCTTATTCCTTCTCTTGTTTATAGCAAGAAGGAAATAATCATATCCCAAATTAAAAATTGGAAGAATAAGTGTCAATGTTTGAGACTTCAAATGGTGACTATTTTCGTCGCGATATTTGAATATATACAATTTGCAAAAGAAGCGAATTGTCATAGAATTTTCTCGAAAAAGAGAAAGCTGAAGCAATAAAATTGATTTGGTGACAAAACATGAACCTTTCTTTGAGATAAAAAAATATTCCATATTCATAGACAACATCACGACTTGGTAAATTTTCTTTTTTCCTTTTTTTAAAATTTAACCGTGATGGAAATTATCTGGCTTTTACTCATAATCGGTCTTGCGACGCCTTGCTGATGGTGTTGCGACATTCAATTGTTCGTACGATATTGCGACACTTCTTCCTGGTGTCCAGGTCTTGCCATTGGTTACCAGTACACGGCTTGATATTCGAATCTTGTTTTAACGTTTCGACTTCCCGGAAAATGTCGGTATTGCGACACTTTGGAAAAGCGTCGGAATTAGAGCGTGCGGCAAACCACGTTTTGTCGACCTTGTTGTCGCTCTTCCTATGTGTGCAATGCGTCGATATTGCGACACTTTGCGAGCATTGGTCTTGCGACACTTTAATAAGCGTCGGTCTTGTGATGCGCTTTTGTGCCGTAGGTCTTGCGACGTTCAATTGTTCGTCGGTATTATGACACTTCTTCCACAGCGTAAGTCTTGCAACGCTTTTTACGGTGCATCGATATTGCGACACTCGGCACAACATTTGCGATAACCGAAAAAATGTGTCGGTATTGGAACCCCTTTGGAAAAAGCGTCGGGGATTGCGACGTAATGTTTGAACCCACGTTTTTTGGCCTCGGCCATCGCTCTTGCGGCGACTATGTGTCGGAATAGCGGCAGTGTTTGTCGAAAATTGAATGATGCTAGTGTAGTAGATAGAGGACATCTTCGGATAGATAACATCTCTGTGAATTCTTTGGACATTCGTGAGCCATGCACATGTGATGGAGGTTTTTTCTACACCTATTTGAATCCTCATAGGGTCTGATGATCTGAGAAGATTTCATTTCAGATCCCATCAAATGCGGCCAAGCCTGATTTGGGATGATGGTAGCCCTCATGGGAGGAGTACCCGAAGATGAAGGGTGGAAGGAGACATCCATAATTTGTTGAGTGGATGTGGATGAGTGAGCAGAAAGCTAATGCTTCTTCATATTTGTAATCTTGGGCGGTAGGAGGCTTGCTTTGCTGATTGCTCTTGAAGGAGGTTTTGTTGTCAGGTGGCACTCCCACTCTTTCAAGGTATGAGGATAGAAGATGTGTGGATGTTGAAGCATGGAGCAGCAAAGTAGGTGTGACTGGTGATCACTTAATTCATGTCATTCACTATGTCTTAGCCACATATCTTGTATGATGAGAGCATGAGGAAGCGACGAAAACATTTGTTGCTAGGGTTATTCTTGGAAAGCGAGCATATTTTCTCTCATTGTATGATGTTGTAGGGGTAGGAGATGGCACTATCATGGTTCCGAGAGACACTCCTTGACCTTTGATGATCAGGAATTACTTCCAACTTGGTAGAATTCCATATTTTAGGCAAAATTATTCAGAGGTTATACATCCATGTTGGAGAAAGTGAGGGCAACAACGTTGGGCCACCTAGAAGATTATCTGAGTGCCTCATCTTGAAGGAAGGAGGATCTCTTGCTCCGGATAGAGTTCTTTCATCTTTCACAAAGAAGTTCCCGAGGATCTCATGGATGGAGATCAGCACAATTCATGTGCCATTGTTGAGAGGGTGTGGAACCATGGAGACACAAGGAGAAGATAGGGAGGATATTCATCATGATGAGATGAGGAGATAACATCCACTGTCTATTGTATGAGTTTGATGCACACAGAAAGGTGATTGGATTGCATAGTGAAACATGGAAAAAATTTGTTCATTCATATGTGGTCTCTTGACTGATGATGTCTCCTTTGGATGGAGAACCTTTTCCAGAGACCGCTAGATCGAGAGATGAGAAGATAGCACATGTGAGGCACCATTCATTTTATTTAGAGGAGTGGAAACCTTGGGAGATAGCTTCACGGTCTTGAGAGTCTTGGGAAGACTCCAAGGAAAGACACTCTCAGCATCATTTCCAACCACCCTCTCATTGGGTCCATGTGTTGTGGCCGAGAAGTAGCGAGGAAGGATAGAAACCTTGGCATGCTGGTATAGAAATGTCGAAGAAGGAGATGACCATATGATATATGTCCTTGGCATGAGGAATCATTAAACGCTTGTCACTATGGAGGATAGATCCATGTTGGAGCTTAGTTGTTGGTGGAGTATTCTGGGGTCCATCACTTGCATGATATTGACATATAAATATATGAGAGGTCACATAGATCATGTGCGGAGTGGAGGATACTCATAACCCTTTGGGAGGAGTTAACCTGAGCCTCTTTTCTCTTTGAGGATGAGAGGGCTGTTTTGAGCACTCATTTGTATACAAAACTTATGGTAAGGTGTGTTGTTGATGATTTGTATATTCATCCTTAACCATATATGTGGGGATGTTGCTCAGGGGAGGAGACATTATTTCTTTTGAATAAGTGATATACTTGAGAATACATGAGAACTATTGGTGTGCTTCCTAGGAGGACTTGGGGAGAAGAAGTATTTAGAGGAGACCTACTCACCCCTTCACCATACATTGTTCACTTCCTCCATACATTTGAGGAAAGCGAGGACAGCAAGCAAGTAGTTGAGAAGCCACACTTTTGTCACACTCTTTTGGTGTGAGGTCAAGCTGCATTGGTTCTGAGTCAGAGGACCATTGTCCTTCTCCCTTGCCACATAGCGTGAGAATGGTTCTCATTATGTGTCATTATATTGCTGTTGTCTTTATTTTTTTGAGAGCATGATTGGGGGAATGGCACATTGGTTGGATGTGTCCCTTAGGGAAGATCTCCCATTGTTGCATTTGCATGTTCTAATGGGAGCATGAAGAGGGATATGTGGCCACTACGTAGGAAACATTTTTTTCCATTTGGTCGACATATGATTTATTGGGATGCCATATGATGATGACAACTCATCACATATGAGGTGATTTGGGACAACATGTTGCATAACAACGGGGAAGAGAACCTTGGAGGTCAGGTATTCAACATGGCAGAGGCAACATTATTGTGTCAAAGATTGACATATACTCTACACTTGTCTAGTGAGAGAGGATAGCTTGGGGTAGGCTATTTTGCTATAGGATCAATTTTCATCCCACCTATACTACGGGAGCTAAGGTGGAAGATGATTTTTAGGAGTTTCCATGTTTGAGGAGGTAACTAGTTTTATTGTGGATGATTTCTTGGGGGATGGAGGATCCACATGGGGGAGATGTTCCTCAACATATTTCAGACTCCCATGCCTTGGGTGCTGGAGATTCTTCAATTCTATCCTTGTAGTTGCTTGAGGACAGCCCAATTTGGGAGGGAGGACTATGACATTCCCCATTTGGCACATAGCTACATGGAATATTAAATTTTCTTTTATCTGTAGCTTAATAAATGGGTAGGGAACCCCATTATTATTGAGGTACGAATAAAATCCTCATAATGTGGAAGGGATCATCAAAGCTGTCATTTTCACCCTCCAATTGTGAAAAGGAGCAAATGCATGAAAGACAAGGTCATGTTTGACAGTCAATAAGCTGACGCCATGGGAGGAGTGGATCACTTTGTAGACAATGTGTGAATGAGGAAAGAGGATATTTTGTGACCCTAATGGATGGGGTCCATGGAGAGAAATTTCACTTGTTTAAAAAAGGATGGCAAGGCAACCATTATTATTCGTGCTATGGATTATTAGTTTGTTGTCTATTTAGACAATTGTGCATTCTTTCTGTTGGCAAGAAATGTCGGGGGAATTCTGGCTGGGATTTATTCACCTTCTTGAGAGGAATCTTGAAAGTTGTTCTTCATTCTCCATTTCTTGAAAGCCAAAGCCAAAACTACTCCTTTCATTCTTCAAATTATTCCTCTAGTATAATGCGGTGTTCTTTTGGAGTGTTGCGATGGAGACACACCATTTCCTTGGCTCATCTTCCAGAGGGATCTTCTATTCTCTGGGAGGTTAGTGAGGAGGTATATTATAGAGCTTATTATATCATTTTCATCAGGCCAAGCACTTCCTTCATCGACGGTACGATCCCTTCTCCTTGACTCCATTATTGTTGAGTGCACTTACAGTTGAGACTTGCTCCACCTATTTTTAAGGTGAGATCTTGATTGAATTAGCCTTTCACCTAAGGAATCCTTTGGATGAATTCAGCCATCACTTATAGCATCATCAACTATCTACGCTCATTTCCGGTTCTAGGTTACCTTTGCTTCCATGACTCTCTGACATTTCTGTGAGAATTGCCATTTTGTGTATATTTCGGTAATCCTTTTGGGGGATTATGTATTGTTGTTTCCAAGGACAGAATATTGCTCCCCCATTCTTTATTTGGGCTATAAAAATTTCCTCCATTTATTTACATCTATTTCGGTTCTCCTTCATGTTGTGCAATCATAGCTTGGCTTATCATATGTAGCGATGTATTTGATGATTATTGTACTTGTGTCTTTGATGAATGGATTTGCTTAAGCTTGAGTGATAATTTCCTCAAGATCTTGCTTTTTCTGCTACCATGTTATTAATAGTGTGATATCTTATTACATTTTCTTAAGTTGATGTTATTCATACAATATTTCGATCATGTTTTATGTATTGTTGGATCTCCAAATTGGTAATATCTTTAGATATTCCCAATAGTGTAGTTGTTCCTAATTTGGAATATTACCACAGTGATATTTGAGCAAGAAGCCTCTACACGAGTTCAAACCCTCAAATAAACTCAAGGTCTCTGAGAAACTATCTCCAAGGGTTTTTCAAACATCTTTGAGGGTAAGTACAAGACATCACGTCCTCTTTGGGTTTTTTGTCATTTGGTTAATGAAATGGACCCTAAGGAAATGAGCTAAATGTCATTAAAGCATCCCTCATATGAAAACAAGGAGATATCAGCTAAGACAGTATATTAAATTGGTTGCAATGGTTTTGAATCATTGCTTATGAAAACTTGAAAATCTGCTCCAGATTGCTAAAAAAATATTGACTTTGCCTTACCCTTTTTCCATTTCAAAATTTGACATAAGAGAAAAAGTGTCTCCAAGCATAGTTTTTATTTACAACTCGATGAGGTAGTCATTTATTTGGCCACTCGCTCACCGATTCTTACCCCACCCTCACTCATTCACTCCCTCCACTTGTAAAATGATGTCCTTTCATTATCATTTCATTACCCTCTTCTACATATCGGTTCCATAGCGAGCTAGGGTTTGAGCGACGGTGTCAAAATGTCAAGAGAAGGAGAAATGGTAGTGAAGAAGAAGGACCGAGTGTTTAAGAGGCATCAACACAAAGGTGGAAGGATTAATAGGTTTTAACCTCAAAACACAACGGAACTTAATGCCTCTCTATAGTGTCCACATGTTTCCAAAATGTGGGGTGTTTAACATTTTTTGAAAGAGTACAACAAGTAAAAAGTCATCACGAGCTCGCTAGGCTCGCCATCCTTAACCTACATGAGAAACAAGAAAAAATATTTCGGGGTAAAATTTGAGCTGTCATCAAATACCATTGCTATTGCCAACTGGGATACCTAGTGTTGTTGAAAAGTGGTTCAACGAGCCGGCTGAACATAAACCACCGAGCCGATTTCTATAAACCTAGATACAAGGCTTCTGACAATCTATCGCACAACTTTTTCACATTTTTCTTGAGAGGTATGCTGTGATGAAGATGATGCAAATACTTCACATGTGAGGGTAGGCTTTCTAGGCTTTATTCCTACCACATAGGTGCGCATGCACTTCACTAGGGTTAAGATGTTGAATTTTCCCTACTATACATACGGGAGTATTGAAAATATGTCAACATATTGTGCAAAGACACCTTTCACAACAGGTACGAGCCTCTTTCACCATTGTCTCATCAAGATGGTTGTGATGCATCAATTGAAAGAAAGGGTATTCCATGGGAGGGTTTTCATTTCCACTGGGATCTTCCTACACCCATCATCCTCGGGGAAAAAAATTCCTTCATCATCTCATCCCCCGTCATACTCCTCCATCATCTCACAGTGAGCATGCTTCTATCTCTACCATATCCCTTCACCTCGGAAAAACCTTCCTTCCTCACCCACTCTCCCAATGTATTAGGCAATGAGAAAGTGAAAATGAAAAATCAAGTGACCATGAAGGAGAGGTAATGATGAAACAAGCATTGAAGAAAGAAGAAAAGAGTGAAGTGGGCGAAAAAAACGGTGAGGAAGGATCAAGAAAAAAGCCGGTGATGTCGGCATGGAGGATACAAATGAAGAAAATGGAAAAATATGATGATAAGGAAAATGATGATGATGTTGAAATTAATCAGTACTTTTTATTGCCTAAATCTGCAGGGGTAGAGAAAGGCGAGTCTAAGGTAACATCAAACCATCTTAATTTGGTAGCTAGCCCTGCAGTTGGGAGAGGGCCTCTCTCCTGGTCAATCTCAGCAAAAAATGATCCGTGGGAGCTTAGGGCAACGAATGAGTTTGATTTTAGGCTAGGTATATATGTAAAGGATTTTATTTGATTTGAGGTGTTTTTGGATCAAAGGGAAGGGGCATATTTTGGGTCTAGGGAATGGCGATTTTGCGGTGCGGTGGGGCAAGGTAGGAAATTGTTTGATGCTTCAAATTTTGAATGAAATGGATAGCTCATACTGGTGAGGAGTTGAAGAGGAAAGATACTTTTAGGAATCCCCTTCCAAATAGTTGAAAACATAGAAAATTAAACAAACGATGGGTAGAGCATTACAAATACAGTGAATTCCACCTTTATCCTTGTTTGTTTAACTTAAGAAGAAATAAGAGGGAAGATGATACACATAAAAGCACCAGTAAACTTACATTGTGAAATGAAACACATAATCAAATAAAGAGCCACGTGAATCCCAAGAGTTACGTAAACCATGAATATTCCTTTGCCAAACTACGGGAGATTAAATGTCTGTTGATGCTCAAAGCATTCCCAGTTGTCCAGCCATGCAATGGTAGCGCTACAAGATTATAGACAATAATAACACATCCCCATGCTCGGGGTCCGAGATCACTATTTTAGGAGCTGTTTCAACAAGATCTAAACTAAGAAGCTGAAAAATAAGCGGTGGAGCAATTTACTCTATGAATGAAACTTATTCGACGATTTGCAATTCACCTTTTGATGGATGAATCTACTTCCATAAGGTAAAAATTTGACAAAATTACATCAAAACATCAAATTACATCAAATTACATCAATATTTTTACATTTTGGAAGTAATAAAGTCAAACGAGGCCAAAACTAGGTGAAAAACGATTCTTGGTGAAAAAATGAGCCAAAATCCCCAATACGCCACGTCGAATTCTCTGCGTCGTGCCAGTTTGAAGCCGATTTTGAAGGTTGTCCCTAGTGTCCAAATTCAAGGTAATGGATAGCTTTTTGGAAATATCTGCTGTCTACTTTCCAACACAAAGTGGAATTTCTGAATTTGGTTTCCATTTTCCCCTCCAAAAATGAGTTTTTCCAACCTTTATTCCTGTGTGTCAAAAAGACGGAAAAGGTCATTTAGGGTGTTTTTGACCCTTACGGAAGCCCAAAACCTGTCAAAATATATTTTCCATATGTATCTGCATGCATAAATTTTCATGAAAAAATCCTAAAATACAAAGTTTTACCCCAGAGGAGCTCCCAATCATAGAGTCGCAGCGCCAAGTGAGCGCAGGTAATTGAAAAATACGTGTTTAGGCCAAAAAAATCAAAATTTGGAAAAAGTGTCCCAAATTTCTTGAAATTTAGGCTGAGTATCCTCCATCATGCACTATGCTGGGCCAAGGAAGCCTCAGCCAAAATGTGATCTATCTTGCCTTTTACGATGCTTTAATACCCTCTTCGTAGCTTTCGGATCTTGATTCGTGCCTTGCAAACAGTTCTTTGATATTGGTTCTTCATGTGCCTCAACACGTTCTTTTCATGTTGGCCTTCTCCAATAGCTTCTACAAATGAATATTGACCCTTTCAAGCAGAGTTTTGCAATCAGCCTCAATCTCTTGCTCAATGGATGTCATCTCGGTTGGCTCCTTTGGGCGACTTCTTTGGTTCTCATGTATATTTGAAACTCCACAGTAGTTTGCTGATCTTTAGCTTCATTTGTTGCTGCTCAAGGTAGTTGATTATCCGTGGGCTCTACAACTTGATGGACAAAAGTCTATTCTTTCCATATGCTGCTCTTTGAACAACCTCTCTCTGATTTGAGCCCCAGGAGGCCCAACTCATCATCAATGAGTGTAAAATACGTATCCTGACCTCCAGAAGGCCCTCATCATGTGGGCTGCTTACCCTTGTCCTGTGCCAGCACTTGGCCTATACCTATGCTGAGGATGGAAGCAAGACCCTTCCACCCCAAGTGGAGATAATACTCGCCGTGTCGATGCAAATAATCCTCTAGTGCCTCTACGATAGTGACAAAAAACGTATACTAGTGGTCTTTGTCTCATGACCTTCATCTTGATATGAAGGTTCTGCCTCATGAACAACACTCAGAAAGATACTTTAGAAGAAATTTGTGAAGAAATCATTAGAAATGAAATCCTCCCATGAGCTGTAAAAGCCAGTGATGCGTAACCACAATTTTGATGGTGAAAAGTGATGAATCTTGCTATCTTTTATTTGCTCAAGGAGTTTTTCATTTGCATGGTGGTCATCTTCTCAATATTTACATTATGCCTGTGAAATAAAGGTTCTCATCATCCTCACCCTGATTTAAATGCCTTGACAACTTTGATATGATAGGCATAAAGACGTGAAAAACCGTACTTCTGGCCAGAAATATTTGATAACAAGTTTCATCGAGAGGAGCATATGAATCCTTTAGGAACGAGAAGGAGAAGCTATAGCAGATTGTCTCACAAAAACTAGGCTTGATATGTAGCTCATAGTGCTTACTTTATCAGCTTTGTTGCCCTTTTGTTCCATTGTTCTCCAACATTTGGTATTCGATTTGCTTGTTGATAGTTTGGTGTTAGTGAATGTCACACAGAGTGGCTTAAATAACTCCATGTAAATGTACAATAAATGAAGCAGCTCTTGATGGTGATGGACCTAGCAACCATTTCACAAAAATTGATAACAGACTCTTGTTGGGGCTGTGCCATAGCAATTGAATGGCTTCTTTCAATTTTAGCCAATGAAGTAGGCTCTCCTCCCATATACCCATACTCACTGAGGTCTTCTAGGTGCATACAATTCGGTTGTGGAGTCACTTGTCTAGGTCATCAAATGTATCCCAGGTCTCCACTGATTTCAAAGTCTATGTTGTCTTGAATGTATATGAGAAGTTTGATGTCTTTGGTTTTGTTGCCAAATATGTGATAAAGCTGCAGGGACTATGGAGAGGGATAGGGTAGGGGAGGTGATGAATATTTCTAAGTGATACATTATTGAAAGTTTTGGGGACATTCACTAGGTTTTTGGAATAACATTAAGTTTGGAAAATTTATAATTGGGATGTCGGATAATGAAGATTGGGATAGGGAATAAGTGCTTTAGGGATATGAGGGAATAAGAAATGGAATCGATGTAACAAGATTAACGGTGATGAGGGAATAACAAGGTTGGGAAGTGAATGATAGACACAAAACCAATTTTAAACCTAAAGAAACAATCCTTGCACAAGTAGTGGATTTTATTTTTTGTATTCAAATCTCTTTCAATATCAGCAACACAACATTCGGCAATGGAGGTTTCTTGACTTACTTGAACAAAGAGGGACCAGCGATTTGGAATTTTGAAAGGAATGGAAATGGAAACGCAGTGGCCCTATAGTCATGCAAACAAACCCGGTCTTGCGTCGTGTGGGGACTCCAATTTTACGGTGGGAATGAACCCAATACATCACACACCATTGAGTACGCCATAACACCCGGTCAATGTGTCGCGCAACTAAACCTTGCATAAATTCTCCTTCAAAGGCATTTGCTTTGCTCTTCGAATTCTCCTTTGCTCACCTCTTTGTCTTCTTGGCATACAAATGAGCTTTAGAAAGATAGAAAAATGTTTTATATGCCAAGGATTTTGATTTTTTTTCTTTAAAAAAAACCCACTTTTTGATATTTCATGCTTTGACACTTTACTTTGTTTTTCTTCATTTGGCTTTTTAACTAAATGATATACCCATTTGTTAGGGAATGGATGTGACTGGAAGCAGCAAAGAGCAGGTTCGTTGATAGTATTATTACAATGAAAAGGCTTAAATCATTACATTTGTAAAGATTAAAATATATTTTCTTCAAAACGAGTTTTGAAGAAAAATACGTCCTCATGAATAATGATGAAATTTTTATGCAGAACCTTATTTCAAACTTCCTCATGTGCTGTTGATGATGACCAGGGTCTGAAGGAAAGCTTATTAATGAAACCCTGAACCTGACAGCACTGAAATGCCAAAAGCAACTCTTTGCAAACTATTGAGACCAAAAGTGACCTTAAAATGATTTAATGAACTGATGGCTAGTGAGTGAGGACATGGGGAACAAGCCACTACTTTCGGATGATCCATGCTCCTAATGGAATGCGGACAATGGAATAGAACTACTAATATCGTACAACAGAGAAATTTGATCTGTGGAGGGATGAATCAAGAGCAATAGCATTTAGCTCCAATGGGGATGGTAGCTCCTTGGAGTGCTGAAACTATGAATCTCTCTAGGAAAATGACGTTTTCCAGTGGAGCTATGGAATCGATAACTTTGACAAACTAAGACAATACTCTTGACACATTTGAAAAGCAAAAACTAATTCAATTTTTGAAACCAAAAATGACTGAAAGACTTGACTCAACAAACCAAACCAAGCAGAAATCAATCTTCAGATTTTATAGCCTGCTAGACACAAGCTAAAAGAATGATGCTTCTGCCCACTGGCCAAACTTAAACAAGTACGATATGTACGATGATATATGACGACGGAAAACATACACAAGCAATGTTTAAATGTCGACAATTGACCAACCCTCTGAATGATCTTCTCCATTCATTCCTTTTTTAAAGAAAACGTGCATCCCCTCGAGATGCAGCAGTACAAGGTCCTTTCCAAGTTCTATGAACTTGCTGTACATTATCTTCATTTCATCCCATTTAGGCACCACTTCTTCTAATTGAAACTTGCTAACTGCTTTGCCTTTCGATCATATATCTTCTTGATTCTCTCTTGCGACTTGAAAAGTGTTTTAAAAAGAAAAACATAGTCTCCTCATGATCCGTTGTCATTGGATCATTGATTATTCTCCATTGCATGTGATCACGTCTTAATGCCATCTTCCTCAGTTTAACCACCGTGGAGCGAGAGGTTGGGAATACCGTGTCAACTTTTCCTGCAAACTCAGGAGACATGCCAATAGATTTCTTTTGACTCACTCTGCCAAAAGTGCATTAACCAATTTTTTATGCCAATTTTTCTTTGTTATTTCATTAGCTTTTTGATAATAGCTGTTGAAAGTTTGTGAGTTTGTTAAATCTGATTGCCTTGTGGATGATATGCGGTTGAGTGCCCCAAAAATGTTGATAGTCTTAAAAGTCAATCATTCTCTGGGT
The DNA here is from genome assembly GCA_034641835.2 of Pinus albicaulis. NCBI lineage: Eukaryota > Viridiplantae > Streptophyta > Pinopsida > Pinales > Pinaceae > Pinus > Pinus albicaulis. The sequence continues at coordinate 243,937 of MU968398.1, forward strand.
TTGAGATTTACTTTGCATTATGGTGGTCATTATTTGGATAACCAAAAACGAAGATACAAATATTGTTTCAAAGAAATGAAGAAATGATTACCAAATGTGGCTTGCTGTGGGAACGTCTCAATCATTTAGTAAAATAGTCTAGTCTGACAGCAAGGATCCATCTGTCTTTTTTGTGCGAATATGCGGGATGGATCTATTATTAATCCAAACGCTGTGAAAGAGCACTTAATTCAATGGGCTTGAGTGGCAAGGCTAATTTTTCTCCCCTTAAAAAAATACGACATTCATGGCGACTTTTAACATTTTTTTACACATTGTAAAGAGAGTCGGCCAATAATATCTTGCTCTCAAAATTTTTTAGTAGATTGTTTTCCATATCATAAATCTCCCTTATAGAAAATCTTCCATAACCTATTTGCCCTCTTCTTCAGCAAACAATTGAGCAAAAACACCACCAGGATCTCTCCAATAAAGTGCATTATTCATGATACAAAAAAACTGTATTGCTAATTTCAATGTCCTACTTTTGTTTTTAGCCATTCTCGGCGGTGGTGGGCAATTTGGAGCACATATACACAATGTCCAAATACTGGAAGAAAAAAAGATTTACGATGCAGATTAGCGAACTTTCTTGTTTTATAGGACATGCATATTATTAAGGATTAATGTCCAAGGCATGAAAATTTGACTCGATAGTAGCTTAGCCATTTTCCTTTGATAATCTTTATGGCTTTTATCTCCACATCATGTTAACAAGGAGGCATAATCCATTTGCCTCGTCTCCCCTTAAGGATGTGTTTGCACTAAAAACATCTTTAACAATGACATTAGGAACATAAGCAAGAATGTAGGAATGCGAATATAATCTCGAAAAGGAGTCTTTCTTAACGCTTTCACTAAGGCTAGAAGCTTTCTTTTCAATATGTATTATACTTTTAAGGTTGTCTCTTATGGCTAAGGCACAGAAAAAAAGAAATTGGTTTTTCATGATCTACTACACATCAAAACTATTGCCATAGTATGATACGAAGCAAATGAAAAACAAAATAAAATCTGATATAATTAAAACACAGTCAAAACAGTACAAGAAAAGAAGCCAATTTACTAAATTGAAAATGGCACTACTGCTTCCTCGGTCCACTTCTACACCTTTCTCTTTCTTGAGCATGTTTGTTATTTCCTTAAATGTCTTGCAAGATTGGGCACAAAGAGACGTGAAAATTCATCTTACATTGAATAGTTGGATCTCCTTTTGATGAGAGATCGAATTTACAACTGAATAGCTTCTATTAGTGGGTCAATGGTCTTAATCATGGCCATGTAGCCCAAGAAGCTTGCCCTCATCCATGGCAAACAAACTCTTCTTCAGGTTGAGGAAACCTGTATTTTCTACACATTTGAAATAAAATCTTCAAATGATAAAATTGTCTTCATCGTTAGAAAAAAGTGTCAAATCCTTGAAGATACCTAAAATAGAAAAAACATCCTTTTCATTTGAAAATGCCATATCCATTGCTCGGCGAAGAAAATTCGCACCAACAATTTTCAAACCGAAAGGCAGCAGCATAATGGAAAGTTTCCCCAGGGTGGCAGATATTGTTTTTATCTCTCATCCTCATGGACCGGAAATTTGGTTATATTGAATAACCAACAGAGTAGTGACATGTGAGATGTCAACTACTCGGCTAGTATGTGATCCATTTGGGCAATGAGTCATTGTCTTTCAAGATAGCAATTCAGTTCTAAATCAATGCATAAGAGAATCTCACATGTTTTATTGTGCACGGGCCTGGAAGAATTAGAAATCCAATATGAAAATCTTATGGGGACAATATTCTTGACTTTGTACAGTGAGTTCACTTCCTTCTCTGTAGGCGGCAACTTTGGATTATTCTTCTCAATTTTTTTGAAAGGGATTTTTATTTAGCTTGATCGGAATAATTGTCTTGAATTATGTTTGTGTCATGTGTCTTCAAATCTGAATAACCCCCAAGCAAATACATCAACAAAGGAAGATAATAAATTGATATACTTTGCTTTTACTGTAGGGCAATTCTTTGGACAATTTATATTTGGGATTTTAAATCGGTCAATGTTCACATCACTCAACTCCTTTCTTAGCGGTTGGTATAGGGTTGGTTTTCGAGCTACATCATCTGGTAGAAAATCTCTTCTAAGGTATAAGGAACCTTTAGGAATGACATTATCCTTAAATTTAACAAAAACTGTACGGTTAGGTGCCCACATCAGCCTCACCATCATCATGCTCCCCATCAATAAGTGTCTTTGGTTTTATTCATTTGTGAAAGCCTATTCATTCTTCGTCATCTTGAAAAAATTGCCAATACAGTGAGATTATCGAGAGCAGGTGGACCGATGCTTCACATGAATTTAAAATTTGTTGCTTGATTTCCTTGAAATTTTCATTACTTGTACTTCACCAAGTGCATACTGCCAGTACCATTAAGAATACGAGGACACATGTCAAAGTATAATATGAAAACAATCTCAAGATATCTAATACATGGCAAATGAGCCCACATTCAAGGATGCTTAACCGATATTCACCTTTCACTTGCTTGATAACTAGCTAAGACTGCCACTTTGTTGCAATCCTCTTAGCATTTAACTTTCTAAGAAATTTGAGACGTGGTCAAAGCTTCATATTCGGCCCTCATTATTTGAACAATCAAAAGCCAATTTTATAGAGCAGGACCATACATTACTTGGCACTTTTTTGGGAAAGAAAAAGATTTGTGTACCCAAATATCCCAATTCGTACATCATCATTTCCTACCGCACCATCAAAATCCATGGTCCACAAACCATCTTCATCCTCTTTAAATGCGAAATCGGTTTTCTCTTGTTTATACCTTCATCATCAACATTTCGCACATTGTCAGGAAGGCTAATTCTGACAATACTATCAGGAGTCTTTGTATCTCTTTCTTTAGGACCTCTGCGAAATTCTCGGTCGATTTCCGGAAATGTCTTATGCTTCAACTAATTGTTGTTTATCATTAAAGCTATTTGAATACAAAACAAATGATTCTAAATCGGTATGTACATAGTCCAATTGAATGATTTACGGTTCTCCTTGCTGAACGTCATGTCTTCATCTTTTGCTCCAGGGTATAATTTCCTCATACGGCCAAGACACGGGAATAGTAGCATGAGAGAAATCAGCTACAATTTCCCTTTAAGTTTAATCGAGGTCTGAAAGAAGCATGCAAAATCTGGAGGAATATTTGCCACAACCACATCCATCAAAACAATTTTTTTAATTGAGTCCAGGCCAATGACCACATAAATCTTTGATAAAGCCCAGTCACATCTTACTCTACTAGAATCGAAAGAATAAAGAGCTATTACTTTCTAGTGATATCCAATCCCAATTTCCATGATTTCCATAGGCATGAGATTATGAGAAATACCCAGGAATCAAACATAGCGATGCTGTGACACATAGTCATACAATCAAAGAGCTGATAAAAGGAGGTACATCACTATCACAAAGACTCACCATCCCAATGTTTTGGACCAAAGAGCAGGTTGATCATCTTATGATTACCATATTAGACAATGGATCTAAACTCAAAATCTTAGACACATTACATATAGTATGTTCTTTGATTAAATTAAAGAAGGAATGGATAATTTTGCTTAATTTCATTTTTCTAAGTTAAAAAGCTGAGAGATTTCTCTACCTCTTTAGCGGAAACATCTTTCTTTTCGGTCTTCTCCCTTGGTACATTTGGCTGATTGGATCTTTCATTCTTGGTGGTGATTTGCTAGTAGAGGGATCCATTGTCCTCTTTCCCCTTTTTACGCACAACAGTGATCATTCTTTGGTCTTTAATGACTTCACTTTATTTTTTGGATTGGGTCAATGAGTTGTCTCCCTATTTACGAGTGAATATTGTTAATAAATGTTGGGCGGTCAAGAACTACATGTACCCTACGATATTCATCGAGACTCTTCTTAAGTACATCTCATTTGCAGAGGCCAATTCCGTCCTTTTTGCACGGTACAAGGTTTCAAATACTCCTCATCTCCAGTAATAAAAATTGGCATATCATCAAGTGTAAAAATGATTTTCTTCTCCAACTACATCCTCCTCATCATCTAATTCCAGACCATTAACAAATTAACATGAGGGTGTCTTCACTTGTTCTTTTGTGTTAACGGTTCTTATACTCGCTACTCTATCTTTCTTGATTTAGAATTGTGGTTGTTGTTGGCTGATTTAATATTTCTGATGTGATTCAGACTTATCAATTGTTAATCTTTCCTTTATCTTTTCATCTTACGGAGCACTTGAGTTTAGTGGAAACCTCTTCCCTTATTGCTACTTTTCTTTTTCAGCTTTTCATTCTAGCTCTCTTGGCATTCAAATTGGCTTGACAACCTATAATTTTATACTTATCTTCTAAAAGTGCCGGATCTCTTTCTCTTAATTGATAAGCCATGTCGGGATCGAAACCATCCGGAAACTTAATTAAAAGCGGAAGCCCTAAAATTGACATGTATCGACGAGTGCATTATGTGAAATTGAATCTAATATAATAATCTTGAAGCTGACTCACCAACGTTGGCAGTATTGTGTATTCGGAAGAAAAGGATTGAAAGGGTATTTCTTCACTTCCCATCGATCCAAGAATTGTCTGCAGAATTGGGCAAGTAGCAATATTTCTAGCCGGAAAAACTTTGAACCACTTTCTTACTTCACCTACGAAGGTTTATGCAAACAATCTCATTGTTACATTTTACGCATCAATTTCATGAAGGTCAAAGAAATTTTCCATCTATCCACATGTTCTTTGAACGTAACACTTTGATGCAATAAAATAATGGAATTTTTCTTTGATAATCGTGAGCATGCCATCTGGGGATTTTGCAGAGCAATACGAGGGGTGAAATCGGCATTACATTGCTCTGGGTGGATTTACAACCGGGTTTGGGGATATAGGAGGGTCGAGCAATTGATATGTAGGGTGTATGTGGTGTGGATGGATGATACTACGCAGTTGTTGATGGAGATGTCAAGATTGCCTGAGAATGGTGAGAATGAAAAGAGTAGGTAGGTTGTGAACTAGATGTAATTACTGCCAGATGACCCAAAAGAGTTGCGATTATAAAATTCTATGAATTCGAAGGGTGTTTGTTGCCATAATGGAATTCACGAATATTCAAGATGCTGTATCAATGGATCTATTAGCTTTTTCAATTTCAAGATCTTTGACAAACTCTAGATTTAGTGGAAGGTAGAATCAATAGCACTTTCGAGACTTAGTCTCGAACAATGACAACTCAAATTATCGAACTCAAGATCTTGAATGCTCAGCGACGGGACATGAATGAGTTTAAACACAAAGAATCATAGGACTTTCTCGTGAAGGATTCTTGAAATAAGATTTGGATTTTCATGCATAGGAGGTGGATCGGGATGTGGTTTCTGCGGTGATGTATAGTTTGGAGACAAATGTGTTGGAATTGTTCTCAAAAATCAAATGGTTGAAAATAACTTGTTCAACCTATTAGATTCTGAACTCATCACCCAAAGTCCAGGACACTACAATATCTTTGGGGCAATTTACAGAAGTTAGATATTATGTTTATAATACTAGACCGGAGATTAGTGCATAACATTTATCTGCTTTTGCTAATGCAAAGCAAAGAAGGGTACAGAGAGCTGCAGCACATAACCCGGAAATATTGTAGCTTGCAAAAATAACACTAACAAGCAAACCATTTTAGCTTCCCCCGATTATGGTACGCCACTATGTTATTGCCTAAATCTACCTCGGGGCACACAAAGAAAAGCTGATGCAAGGTAACATCAGAATAATAACAATACGTATTAGCCTATAGATAGGAGGGGCCTTTCTCTCACAGTCAAGTCTAAACAAAAATTGATCCATGAGGCTTAGGACTGACTTGAATAAAGGCTAATTTTAGGCTAGGAATATATGTAAAAGAGTTTGATTTGATTTTTAGGGTGTTTTTGGATCAAAGGGAAGAGAAATGATTTTGGGTCTAGGGGCCAGCGATTTTGCGAGGATACGATTAGGGCAAGGTAGGCAACCTTTGATGCATGCAAATTTTGAATGAAATGGATAGCTTAGACGGTGGGGAGTTGAAGAGGGCAAAGACTTTCGAGAATCATCTGGAAAATAGTTGAAAACATAGAAAATTAAACAAACACTAAGGTGAAACACGCAAATCTAATAATTCACCTTGTCCTTGTTTGTTTAACCAGAAGAAATAAGAGGGAAGATGATACCCATAAAGCACCAGTAAACTTACATTAACAAAGAAAGCATATCATCAAGCAAATAACCACATGAATCCCAAGGACTGCAGAGCCACAAGGTCTCATTCATACTTAAAACTACGGAGATGAAATGCTTTCTGATGATGCTGAAAGCATTCCCAAGTGTCCAACCATGCAAATGGTGAAAAAATACAAAATGTAGAAAAGATAACTCATCCCATGACTCTGAGGAAATTAAATGTCACTAGTTGGGAGCTGTTTAACGAATCTAAACTAAGAAGCTGAAAAATAAGCGTTGAACATCTTGCCTCTCCTAAGATAAGAGAAGCCCGTTCATTGGGTTGCAACTCACCTTTTGATGGATGAATCTCTTTTACTTGAGGTAAAAATTTAAACAAGTGCATCAAAACCCATAAGAGTCATCAAATTACATCAAAGAGTTTTATATTTGGAAGTAATAAATTCAAACTGGCCAAAAACTAGGCGAAGAAAAGCAAACGGAGTTCTTTTGAGTGAAAAATGAGCCAAAATCCCAAATGCGCGCGTACGAATTTCTATGCGTCGAGCCAGTTTGGAACGATTTTGAGAGAGAGCTGTCCTAGTGTCCAAGTGAGTAATGGATAGCTTGTTGGAAATATCTGTCTGTCTGTATAACACAAGTGGAATTTTCTAGTTGAACACCTTGTTTGCCCCTCTAAAGTGAGTTTTCCCAACACTACTTCTGTGTGCAAAAAGGAAGCAGAAAGGAATGGCATTGCAAGGTGTTTTGACCCTTCTGACCCAAAAATTGTCAAAATATATTTTCCAAATGTAGTCATGCATAAATTTTCATGAAAAAATCCAAAAGTACAATTTTTACCCACAGAGGAGCTCCCAATCATAAGCGTGCGCCAAGTGGCGCAACGCGTTGGTGAAAAATACGTATTTTAGATATCAATTTGCAAAAAGTGTGATTACCCGGCATTTGGGCTGAGTGTCCTCCATCATGCAATATGCTGGAGCCCAAAAGTCTCAGCCAAAATATGTTAAGTCTATCTTGCCTTTTCCGATGCTTTAATGCCTCTTGACTTAGCTTTCCCGGATCCCAGTTCGTACACTTGCAAACATGATTTCTTGCCCAATAATGGTTCTTCATGTGCCTCAACACATTATTTTCCTTTTTGGCCTTCTCCAATAGCTTCTCCAAATAGTCTTGTACTTTCAGCCAGGTTTGGTTAGCCTCAGTCTGCCGCCAGTGAAGTCTGTCTCAGGGCTTGTTCCTTTGAACTGCCAGTTCTCAAATATATTTGCAGCTCCATGGTTTGCTGATCTTAACTGTTTTAACTGTGCTTCTCTAAAATGAGCTCTTGTTCTCAGCCACAGTTTGTTGTTCTGCCTTAGTCTCTTTCTCAATGTGATGTCATCTGATTTGTCCTTTGGGCAGCATTCTGGGTTCTCTGCATCTTATTTGCCAACTCCATGACAGGTTGTGTCTTCAGCCTATTTGTTCATTTTCAGGGCTGTATCCATGGTCTCTGCTGGTGAGAAAAGGCGCTACTGCTTGGCCACTGAACAAACTCTCCTGACACGATGGAGCCCAACTCATCATAATGGTGAAACTGTGTCTGGCTCAGGCCCTCATCATGTATGGTAACATGTGCCTTTCTTGTGATGCTAATGGTGATGGGACCCCTTCACTTGGGGTGGGAAATAATGCTCTTGCCTATGTGCACGCAAATATTAAATCCTCAGTGTCTCATTAGGTAACCTTGTCATACTGGTGTTTGTGTCTGGGCCTCATTGTGTGTGAGGATTCACACACTGCCTCAGAAAAACTACCCAAGGTCTGGAAGCTAGAAGTGGCTGAAAATAGAAATCTATACGTTAAATACTGCCGGACAAAGGCGTGTGCCTTTAATTTTAGGTGAGTGCGAAAGTGATGAATCACATTATACTTCTACTCGGGGTTTTACTGCACAAGGTGGTCCCATCTTCTCAATATTTCGGCACATGAAATAAGGAGGTTCATCATCTACTGGTGAAATGCATTGTAACTTTGATGATAGGCATAAAGGCGTGAAAACTAGCCTTCACAAGCTGAAATATTTGATAACAAGTTTCATCAAAAGGAGCATATGAATCCTTTAGGAACTAGAAGGGAAAAACTCTCCTGGGGATTTGTCTCTAAAAACTAGGCTTGATATATGGCTCATGGTGTACTATCAACTTTGTTGTCTTTTGTTCCATTGTTCTCAACATTTGGTATTCACGGTTGCTTGAGTGATAGTTTCGGGTGTTAGTGAATTTCACACATAAAGATGACTTTCAGCCATCATGTAAATACTGCTTACAAACAACTCAGACCGACTCTTCGGTGGTGATGGACCCTAGCAATAATTTCACAAAATTGATAACAAGACCTATGACAGCTTGTCACTATGCATAGCAAGTGGACAAGCATGTAATTCAGCCAATAAAGTGGCTCCTCCCTCACCTGCTGTGAATCTTATGAGGTCTTCTAGGTGCATGCAATTAGGTTGGCAGAGTCCTTTGTCCACGGTCATAAGATATATGGGTCTCCCATGATTTCCAAGTCTATGTTGTCTTGGATGTATATGATAAGTTTGATGTCTTCGGTTTTGGTTTGCCAAATATGTGATAACAAGTGAGGGACTATGGAGGGATAGGGTAGCGGAGATGATGGAATGACATGAAATGAAATCTCAGTAATTGAAGAGTTTAGGGAGCCAGGTCACTAGGGTTTTTGAGGGAAATAACATTGGGGTTAGGGAGAAAATTTATGGTGGGATGTGGGATAATGGGAATTGGGATGAGAACAGAGTAACTGAGATGAGGGAATAGGGAAATGGAATCGATGTAACAAAGATGTGATGGTGGGGAATAACAAGGTGAAGTGGGAATGATAGGCACTGGCTCAATTTGTGAAATCCTAAGAAACAATCCTTGCTGAAAAATAGGGTTTGATTTTTTGTGTCAAATCTCTAAATATCACCAAACACATTTTCATTGGCAATCGAGAGAGTTGTGACTTATGAACAAAGATGGACCGGCAGATTTGGGGTACGAGAGGAATGGCAATGAAGCTGCTCTGTGGCCTATCGTGCGCAACAAACCCGATGCATCGCGCGGGGCAGGCCCACCTGGTGGGAGCCGACCGTCGTTAGGCACCACTCGGTGCATCTGTAACAAGCAGAAATTCTCCATTTTCCTGAAACTGCTTGCTTTGATCTTTACAAATTCTCCTTTGCTCACTACATCTTTGCTTACAAATGAGCTTTGGAAAGATAGAAAAATGTTTTATATTCAAGGATTTTTGTTTTCTTAAAAAAAACTTCCCACTTTGCAATGTTTAGGACTTTGACCTTTAACTCTTGTTGCTTCATTTTGGATTTTTAAGCTTGAATGATGTCCTTCTGTTTGTTCTTGCGGGGAATGGATGGTACGGGCATTAAAGGTGACCAAGGTTGCCGGTGATAGTATTATTACAACTGAGAAAACTTAAAATCACATTACACTTTATACATAAGATGAAATACTCTATTTTCTTCAAAAACGAGTTTTGAAGAAAAATACATTGTGCGCCAGAATGACAGTGAAATTTTTAACCACTTTGAAACCTTATTTCAAACTTCCTCATGTGCCCTTCGACCATTGTGAGGATTATTAAGAGCTTATTAATGAGCCACCAGACTAATGACCTTTTAAAAACGCTAAAAATGACTCTTTTTCAAGCTATGGACCAAAAGTGATTGCCAGTGATTTTATTAGACATAAGGCAGAGCGATAGGGTAAAGGACATGAGGAACAAGCCACTACCGTCGGATGATCCATGCTCCTAATGGAATGCGGATAGTCGAATAGGACACCTAATATGCAATGCAACAAGAAATTTGATCAACGACGGAGGATGAAGATGCAGGCACTACTTAGGTACTAAGAGCCAAAATTTCGGTGAGACTCTTGAAAACGGGTTACAAGGGAAGCAGTGCGGCAGAAACAAATGATGAAGAAAGAAGTGCAGAAGACATGGAGGTAGATGTAAATGAAGATGAGGAAAATGATGAAGAAATTAGCCCAAGTGATAACGATGATCATGGCAGGGTGAAAACAATGAGGCTCATAGTGATGATGAAGGCAATACGAGAAACAATGGGCAACCTAGCAGTCAATTGATGTGAATGAGGAAAACATCAGTGAGTAAGAAGACAACAAGGAAATAGCCAAGATTTTAGTGAGCCAAATAATGGTGACGGTCACCTTAATGAAAATATTAAGGCTCCTAGTAGTAATGAGGAGCAAAATTAGAGTACGAGAAAATAGTGAAGGCACCAAAATGAGAAAAAAGTGAACCTTTCTCTTTAGCTTGTCAGAAAATGAAGCATGTGTTTGTTGCCTCTAAAAAGGTAAAGGCCATGCCTTCCACTTTATGCAAGAAGATAGAAAAAGGCAAGAGATCATAAAGGAAAGAAAAGAAAATCAACATGAGACTAAGTGGGAATTTGAAATAATTAATCTTGACGGTGATGATTAGAATGAGAAAGGATCATAACAATGGTGCTCGGGGGGCAAGGATGCCCAAATAATGATATTCAAGCCAATCATTATGTCCGGGAATGTCATCCCATATTGTGAGACTGAAAAACAAGCATTTGGAGGCACAAAATACCATTTATGAGGTTAGAAGTGAACTGAAGAATTTGATAGGATAAAGGTTAGGCTTGATGAAGTCTTGGGTGTTTTGATGAAAGTGAATATGAAGAAGGGCAACTATCTAGAAGACCAAAGAAAAATGGGTTTGAGGAAAGGCCTTGGCCAGGGAGACGAGGAAAGAAACAAAATTGCCGAGCTGCTTAGGCCAGGCTTCTTATGCATGGAGATTGAATATGATTGAGAGCCTTGTTTTAAAGAGAAGCTAACACACACTTGGAAGATTATTAGAAAATACATAAAGAAACCTTGACGCCGAAAAGATGGCCAAGCACTATTCCTTGACAAATCAAATTACAAGGAGGCCAAGCTCAAAAGAACCTTGTAAAGTCAAAAGCACTCAAGGAGGAAAAAAGACCGAAGAAAACCGGAATTCTGGCGATGCTTCTCTACAAGCATCACAAAGCACCATGAAACCAAGTTTGGAGAATTTTGGTTTTTTGACTAATTTTGAGGGCCAAGGGCGCAACGCCCTTGGCTGCGAGTTTTTCTATAGGCATCCATTGAGCGGTAAAGTTTAAATTTTTGGATTCATCGGGCAAGGAATCAGCTTTTACCAAATTTTAGATCATTTTGGAGCGTTTTTGGTCCTCCAAAATGGCTGTGCAAATTTTCACCTTTCTGCCATGTTTTCGGAGGACATGCTGCTTGCGCCTTTAGCCTTCTTGGGATTTTTGACTTTTGAGCAGGTTAATGGGTCAATTAGAAAACCAGGGGCATTTTTGGAAAGTAGACTTGATAGGATTTCCAACAGGCATCATGGAGCTCATTCCGACATCGGAAAATGGCAAAAATTCAGGCCGCAAGGTGACCTGGTTTTTTGTGCGAGCTGCACCCTTGGACCTCACTTCTGCGCCCTTCTATGCAAAAGTCAACAAAAGACACTCATTAATTAATGGATAGTCTTGTGGATTTTAGGCAAATGCTCAAAGTTGGAGGTGTTAGGAGTTATTTTTGCATTTTATTTCATTAGATATTTTATGTCTTGGAGCCTTCATGGTCTCTTGGACATAAATGACATTTATGAGTTATTTATGGTTGCTAAAACCTAGTTATGGTTTGACCCACTAATGCAATTTAAATAGAGCATGGAGGTCTCATCGTACATGTTGGATATTTTGAGCATATAAGATAGACTTGGAGTTTATTGGTGAAATTGTTTTTGGTGCCTTGTGATGGTGTTGGCTTGTGCTGTATGGATCAAGCTCATTCTTAGGATTCATTAAGCTTGGTTAGATGGCGATGTATTCCATATTTGTTTTTGTTTTACTGATTATTCATTATGTTTATAGTTCATTTAATCTAGGATAGAAAAAATAGGATTTTCCTTCTTGGTACCCTACTTCGCACCAACTTCCTTGATTTTTATGTTTTCTTCTCCAAAGTTTTTGCTAAAAGAATCCTTAAATGCTCTTTGTTACTAAGATGTTATGTTAAAATGCTATTTGTCTCCAAGTAAGTTTTTAGAGAATCGCTACTACTCTCTTAGCTTGCCTGCAAACATTTTAAGATCTGCTTAGCCTAGTTGATATTGAAGAATCTATTCATTGCTCTTCAAGATTTTATTATGCTATCATCTTAGAAGCTTTTTCTTGTTTACTAGTTTGTTAAAGGATCATAATTTCCTATTAACTCACTATTTTCATCACCATTTATTTCACTCTCCCTAGACCTACCCATCCATTTTGCCATGCCAACTTGCCCTTTCGGCCTCCTTGACTCATTTTTTACACCTTTCAAGACCTTTGAAGACTCCATAACTTAATGATTTATACTCTCTTACTCTACCTATTTTTCTTCAACATCCTATCCAACAACCAAACAAAAAAATAAAACCTAAACCTAATAACTAGCTATCAAAACCTAAAAAGCTATCAAGTCACACTTTTTCATAAGAACATAGAGAGAGCCCTCCCAAAGTCCGGAAAACTGGAATCCTAGGACTCCAAAATGGTTGATGTTACCCACATGCATTTGGTCTTTCAATATGAAAAATTGTGGAGTTCTAACAGCATGTAGGTTAAATTAGCGCAAAAGAAGGAAGAATTCACCAACACCATGACAAGTATACCCTTCATCAACCTACTTAAACAAATGATATTCAACCTATTTTTGAGATTTTCACCTCCACACCATGAGAAACCTAAGAAGTGAAAGATAAGAGTTTCAAGAGGATTTGAGTTTGAAAAAAGGTGGTAGCCTGCCCCTAATCCATCTAGGTTCACCTTCATTTCCACCCTCCCTACACTTCTTCCCATCATTTTTGGCCTCATACTACCCTTACTTTTCTGTAGCATTTCGGAGACTTTCTTGTAACATTAAAGGCAACTGAGGTCTGTGTAACGCAGTTAGTCTCACCACAGCTCAGAAACCACCCTCCACCTCATCTAGACCTTCCACAAAAATCAAGACACCTTCAACCCCGCATCCATGATCCAAGACCTTCCTAAGCCACCCTTAACACCTTATCTTTTTGCAAAAAGAGAGTATTTACAAGCATAGTTAGGTCATGACTAGATGCATGGTTAAAGCATGGTATTTAAGAATTGGAATAGTTAGAGTTTATTTTATGTTGGCCCAAAAATTTGTGACTATATTAGTATTTATTTCTGTAATTTCAATTCATCAATTTTCTTCATGAATGTTGCTTAGTTGCAATGTTCCAAAAATTTTAGCCTCCAGAGATAAATGTAACATTAGGTGTGTTGACTAGTAGGTAAATAAATGGGTAGAAAAGACCTTAAGTCTCTAAGGAGGATCAAAACACTCCAAGTGTGAAAGGAGACACTCTTTCTAGCTCAATAAAACACCTCCATGTGTGAACGAGGTTAGATCAAAAAATTTGCTTTGACTAAGTCAACATAGTTTTAGTGGAGGAATCAAAGATGAATAACACAATTTTGGAGGAGATGTAACTTGGGTTAGAAGTAACTATAAGTAGTGGGGCAAAGGGAAATCAAATTAATTTCTTATATAAGGAAGAGGATGGCAGCATTATTGATTATGTTGTGGATTATTATTCTTGGGCACTTGGTGTTGCTACTAACCCGTAAGCTACGAATTATTGTATTTGTGTGTTCCAAATGAGAATCAACCTCTTTCATTTGAGAGCTCATTGGGAGGTTTAATTCATCATTCGACATCAAGTTTTCAGGCCAAGCTTCAGCCATCTTCATCTGTTTCTTTCTTTGGAGATTGTGTAGTGTTCTTGGTGCGGTAGTGGAAGAGTTGGAATCTTGGCTTCGAGCTAGTTTCTCATTGGAGGAAAGAGTTTCCTTCATGAGAGATCTGTTTGGAGAGCTCCAAGACTTATTTGTATCTTTTATCATACCACACATTCTTGATACCCTCCTATCATTTCTTGCTAGGGTGCATTATTTTGGAGGGCGGTGTTCATTGCATGGTTTGGTGGCTCCATTGCAGTGTTACTTGTGATTGAGAGGTTCATCCTTTCATGGGGCCCTTGAGGGTTATACATCAGATCAGATATATTTCCTTCCTTCTATTCTTGTGTGCTTCAGTGTTTTAGTGATTGTTAAGTGATTTTTGAATATCACATTTATGTCTAAGTGTTTGGACAAGAAACCCTTGTCGGTTTCATTTGTATTTTGTATAAAGAATACATCTTTTGTTCTTAAGAATTTTTAATCAATATATGAGTATATATAATTTTTTCCTTAATTTATGTGTGTAAACCCTCTCTTATACTGTGCATTCCATTAGCTGACCTTTCTAAAACCAAAAATGTAGTTTTGGGGTTTTAGCACTTTTGGAAATCCTAGGTGCTCTTGAGATCTCATTTAACCCACCTAGTTTGCTTTGTTTCAGCTCATTCCTTGGATTTAGGTTTCTTATTGATTAATATATGGGATCAAGGTCAATTCACTATTTTATTGCATATGTTTCTGAAAATGCGTTTTTCATGCATGATTCATGAGCAATCCTGAAAAAGAGGATATTACGGTGGTATGACATGATCTACGCTCGCTTTGTGAGGATACGGCTATCGGAAGAGAGAGATGGAAAAAATCCAATCTTCGATGTGTGCAAAAATAAGAATACAAGCTTACAAAGCTTCTTCCAAAATCCATGAAGAGCTTTCAGAGAGGCGAAGAAAATGAGATTGGAAGTGGGATCTCCAAAGAGGTTGAATCTAGAGAAATTTGAATCTAGATTTTCACATGGTGAGTGTGATCATGCGGTACGCCCTCCATGATGCACAACACAGTCAAATACCCATGGCCTATCATAAGATGGATGGGAGGAGGAAAGAATGCCTAAGAATGAATCTTAGTGATTTGTTGCGGAAGTATGAATCTCAAGGCGAGAAGTTTAGATATGTCTTGATTTCAGAATTTTTTCAAGATCCAAATGGAGATATCTAGCGACGGGGATGCGGAGATAGATTTCTTCTATCTACTTTGCCCGGATGCCCTGCTTCCAATTCCAGACAGGTGAAGGAGCTAACTCTGTTGCGGCTGTACCATGTTCCCGGAAGTGGAAACCCATCGAGTTGCGTACTTGCATTTCGGAGAGTAAGGCTCATGCATGGAGGATTTTTGAATCTTATTCCTTAAAGAAATGCTAATACTTTCTCATATGCAAGATTCATAAAAACATTGATGGAGAGGTTTGGTGAAAAAATTCTAAGACACATGAGCAGAGAAACTGGAGAAAACAAAACCCTTGCATGTGATGGAGAAACTTAAATTTCGAAGAAAACCATGGGGAGGAGAGTTTGATGTCTTGCATTACACATTGCGGAAGCAAACCTCCGGCTCATGTTATTGAACAAGAGGGCATGAGGATATCTTTTTCACAAGGATCCAACTATTGATTTTCCCATAAACATTGATGAAGATGAGGGCATCATCGCTGTCACATCTAGAGCATCCGGTGCCTCGTGCAGAGGAGGAGGAGCACGCAGTCCAACGAGAAGAGTTCTTGTGCCTTTGCAAGTTCTGGATCTCATGCACATAGAGGTCCAAGCATAGTTGGTAAGAAACTTGTGAGGATTGTGACATTGTGGGCGAAGAGGAAGGAGGAAGAGCAACATCGGTTGATGAAGGCACACACCCTTCTCTGGCACAGGGGCCGAGTGAAAGAAATAGGTGGGCCCCGGATTTGCCTTTGTAAGGGCGGGGGCAAGGTTTCCCAATCACATGACAGGTCTACTCTTGACATCCCAGTGTCTCACCATGGAGGCATTCCACAGGGAGGCCACCTGATCTGGAATTGATAGAATACATCTTGTCTTTAGATTCACCACTCTTGGATTTTGGAGGTAGAAGAGTTCGGGAGGAATATTTTTGCATGTGTCAAAGTAGCGAACGGCAGGCATGAGGAAAACTTCACATTCCGGATCACTAAGTGTCTCTTAGGAGGATTGATCCTTATTGGAGATCTCATATCTTGGTGGGGAGTACTCCGGGGTCTTGGTGCATGCATGATTCTTGATGACCCGAATGGAGATGACGGATACATGGTGGATGATGTGGTCATCTATTTCTATGTGAATCTTCTTATTACAGATCTTCTAGCCTCGAGGAGAAGATGCTATATGTGACACCTCGGGACTTCCTCTTCTATGCACTTTGATGCATATTTTCATTTGATGGAAGAGAGTTCACTTGAAAGGGGCATCTGTGGGACATATATCAACATATGGAGAGATGCATAGCACAGGATGATGATAGAGAGGATGTCACAACCACCTTCCTACTCATTGGGAGTGAGAAGAATTTCCGGTGGAGCCATTTCAGCTCAAGACCTCAAGTACATGATGGAAGGAGGTATCATTTCATATTTTGTTTTTGTACTTCTTTTAATTATTTGATCATCATGATGTATCGGGGAGGGTTGCTTCTTCTTGCATATTGTATGATGATGTACTTGTAGCTACTTGTGTCGTTGATCTTGGCTATCTTTTTTGATGAGTTGTGGGGGAAGCCATATGTCTCTTGGTGTGCACCCAATGACACCATCTTGTAACTTCATGTTTCATCTTATGAGATGACTGTGGCAGAAAACAAGTGGCTAGAAAATCACTTGTTATTTCTTATTTTGATGCGGGGAAAGAATGCCTTTGCTTTGGTTCCATGGGAGGACCATGTTTGCTCTCAGGAATTGTCACTTGGCAGCTTGTTCTAGGCTGTTAACTTTGCTTCCATATGTTTCGATATGTATATGTTCATGGGGAGCTTTGTTTGGAGAGTGGGATTGAGATTGGAGATGCCGTGGGAGCATGATTCTCCCACTTTATATGCGGTACATTTCGGGAGGAATAATAATTAGTCATGATTGCCACATCACACTTTTCTCTTCTTGTGGGAGGGACCACTTGGAGAAACTTGAGGAGGCATTTCATGGCTGAACCTATTTGTTGGGACATCATACATGTTTACCACCATGTTCTTACTCTATGGCTTGTATGAGAGAGGTAAGAGGCAGCAAAATTTGTTGTTGCTATGGTCACACTTGGAGAAATGTAGACAAATTCTTCCCTTACTTTTCATGACCATTTCTAAAGAGAAAAGGCACATTCATGGTGCAAGGAGGCTACCTTTAGGATTGGAGGATCATGAGAGAATTCTATGTTGGAAGATAATATTCTCACATAGCAGCATGATGGTGGATGGATTTGGCATGTGGAATGTGAAAGGGAGGGAGTCATGGGCAATGTGAGCCTACAACGCTGTCACATGGGAGTGTGTTCTTATTGATGGAGTGTTCCCAAAGTATGGGTATCCCCTTCTTCTTGCAGATTTTTGTGAGGGAATCCTCATGGGGGAGCATATACATGGACCTCCCTTTTAGCCCCATTCACCTTATATATGGTAGGAGATGCATTTTTGTACTTGTTGGTCTCATTTCAGTATTTTTATTTTCCCACCATGTTTGAATAGTGCATTGCTCCTCAAAAAGAGCAAGAGTATTTTTGGGTTCATGGTCACTTTAGGGCCAATGTTTATGATGATAGTAGCCCATATAGAAATGACCTTGGGCAAGTGTATTGTTATTTTATCTATGTACAGCTGATATACATTGATGCTTACTTCCCATGATGAGAAAACAAACATACAACTTGCAACATTTGCTAGAATCTTGCCATGTAAATTCAAGCAGCGAGTTGGGACTTTCACGTATTATCACTTGGAGGACCTTTGGTGCCATCCAAGTGCACTTAATTTCAAAAAAAATTCTGATTTGGAGGCCAAATGGTGATGATGTGCCATTCATCTTGGATGGAATGGTTGGGTTGACTTATGTCTCACGATTTTGGAGAGGTCCTTGGAACTCAGTCTTCTTCTTTCCATTGGAGGGAAATCATGTTGCAGCCTAAGATGACATGACTTCTACACTTATCATAAGTGGAAGGAGGATAACATGGGATAGGCCCTCTTGCCTATCATGTTCATTTATTCGGCCCACCTACATGTCGGGGCAAGGTGGAGGAGACTTTTCACAGGTTGCCGTGTTGGAGGGTGACTCAATTCATTTGGACATGATAACGCATGGGTGAGGAGACGCCTCATTCACCATGTTGATCATCCTCCTACTTTTTGGAGGCTGAGACAAATATCAGGTTTCCATTCCTTCGCCCTTTAATTGGTCACAGAACACTTTGGTATTGGGACTCGGGAGGAAGCATTGGATGAAAGGAAATTTATTTGTGAATTCTCTTGATACAGTGATGGAGCCAAATGGAGCACATGAGGAGGAGGGGAAAGTGCTACTCATATACATTTCTTGAGGACAAAAATATTTTTTGGAGGGAGGCTGTAATGTTCCAAAATTTTAGCCTCCAGAGCTAAAT
This sequence comes from Pinus albicaulis, assembly GCA_034641835.2. Lineage (NCBI taxonomy): Eukaryota > Viridiplantae > Streptophyta > Pinopsida > Pinales > Pinaceae > Pinus > Pinus albicaulis. Next base: position 262,735 of record MU968398.1, read on the forward strand.
GAGACATTAGAGTTAACAGCGACTCTGGCGATGAAATAAATGGGTAGAAAAGCCCATAAGTCTCCTAAGGAGGATAAAAAAACTCCAAGTGTGAAAGGAGACACTCTTTGTAAGCAATAAAACACCTCCATATACAGAACAAAGTTAAGATCAAGCTACTTTGACTAAGTCAACAACACATTTTTAGTGGAGGAGGAATCAAAGATGAATAACGAAATTTTGGATGGAGATGTAACTTGGGTTAGAAGTAACCTAAGTGAGTGGGGGCCAAGGGCAAGAAAAATCATGTCTTATATAAGGAAGAGGATGGAAGCATTATTGATTATGTTTTATGTTATTGTCATGGTGCTAAGAATTGTTCTTTGCTACTTAATTTGCGGTGTATTTAACTGGGTGTTCTGGGTGGGAATCCCACCTCTTTCCTTTGAGGAGCTCATTGGGAGAGTTTGAATTCATCATTCCCATCAGGTTTTCAGTCCCAAGCTGTATCCATCTTCATCGACACAACTTTCCAGGAGATTGTGTAGTGTTCTTTGGGTGCAACGATTGAAGGATTGGAATCCCGACTTAAAGCTAGTTTCTCATTGGAGGAAGCTTTCCTTCACTTGAGAGATCTGTATGGAGAGATCTAGGACTTAGCCAGATCTGTGGTATCAGACCACACATTTTTGATACCCTCCCAATGTTGTTTACTGTAGGGGAGTGTGTTATTTTTGGTAGGTGTTCATTGCATAGTTTGGTGGCTCCGTTGCGGTGTTTCCTTGTGATTGAGAGGTTCATAGTTTCATGAGGAGGAAACCCTTGAGGTCCCTAAATCAGATAAGATATCTTTCCAGCCTTATATGCTCTTATTTTTAGTGTTTCAGTGATTATTAGTGTTTTTGAATATCACATTTGCATCTCAGTGTTTGGACAAGAAACCCTTGCAGAGTTTCTTTTTGTATTTTGTATAAGGAGATTAGGTATTTTTATTCACCATTTTAATCAATATATGAGTAGATATAATTGTTTCCTTCATTTATGTGTGTAAACCCTCTCTTACAATGCGCATTCCATTAAGCGGCAACTCCATTAAAATGCAGTTTGGGGTTTAGCACTTTTTAGGAGATCTGAAATTAGTAGAGATCTGTTTATCACCTAATTTTCTTTGTTTCAGCTCATTCCTTGGATTTGGGTTGATTATTGATTAATATATGGGATAAAAGATTCCATTTCATTTTTTATTACATATTTTGCTGGAAATACATTTTTCATACATGATTCATGAGCAATCACGAAGGATATTACACTAGTTTACTTCTATTTCTTGAAATAACCTAAATTATAGGTTTCCTTGCTTCAGAAAAATAACGAAGATTTATCTTATTGCTTTAGAATAGTCCTTTTATGTTGATAGAGTAATGGTCTTGAGTCATTTGTCATTTGGGTCTAATTCATAAGTGGCAGATAATTAAAACCCTAACAATAACACCCTTTCGTATGACTCGAAGAATCGGAATGAGTAGAATGCATCTGATGTGTATATATAACTATCACCTCCAATTTTTTATGAACCTTGGGTCGATAAACTAAAGTAGAGTAGCCTTTGGGAGTTGCAACATTCTTGTGGTGCAATAGGGCTCACCAATGTTGGTCTTGTTGCGGAGAGGTGTCTAAGAGTAGATGCTTTGATTATGTTTTTGAAATTATTTACCTTCTTTTATTTTGCATGTAGTTCCAAAAATATTGAAAAATAAAAAAACGATTTTAGTTTTCATTCCTGTAGGAGTAGGGATAACCAAGAATAACGAAAACCCCCATATCCCCACAGAGTCACCTTCCCTCTTCTTCAGTGAGCGCGGATTGGGGCTCTATGATTGAGTCTCATAGTTACTTTGATGAACCTATTGGAGAATAAGAAAAACTTTCTTCACACAGGAAGCTGCTTCACAATTCCAGCCATGGCTGAGCTGGACCTAAAGGTCTTTCCCATTAGAGAAACATGTGGAGAAACTAGGATAAGAGGCATCGGTCTCTCATCCTTTCCACATTTATATGGACTTACCTATGAGGATCTTGACACCTTCATTTTTTAATTTTTGTTTATTTGTCTAACTTTGTGACTGTACTCCTTTCAGTCAAAAGCTGAAGCTATTTCCCCATCCACCCTCAAGGATGTAGCCTTGCGGTTCATGGGTGTTCATGAGAACAACATCACTACTAAGCACGGATGCAAGGCCTTTAACAACAAGTACATAATCTGCCCTGGGTCCAAGGAGACTAAAGAGGAAATATTTAGGATGAATCTGGGGCACGATGAATCCCTAGAAGATTATCGAAGAAATATTCCCGGTTAAATTATAAAATATCCAACCGCACCCTTGATCTGAGATCACTTGAAATTGGTGCTTCTGTGAGGGATGAGGGAGGAGGTGATAGAAACCCATAATATTTATCAAGGGATAAAATCTGCAATTTACTTATAGAGGACATCAAAACTATCTTCGGGAACCATTCTATGGTAGCTAAGAAGAAAGGTAGAGTTAGCCAAAGTGACCAACACCTCTTCCTCTTCCGACTCCATCTAGCATGTGATTGGAAATATGTTGGAGGACTTCAAAGTGATATCTACACACATTTTCTTTGCAAATGGACAATGCATATCGAGAAGACGAAGGGAAGCAAAAAAAAGACGCGGCTATCTTATGCCTTAGATGTACTGAAAAAACAACCACAGAAATAAATGTCCATTGAATGTTATAGAGGTTTTCTTAGTACGTGAAAAATAATCATGCCACATATAAGAATCCCTCATGGAGCTCCAAAAGTTGTATATCAAAGGTGGGGAAGTAGGACGAGAGCAACTCTGTTTCATAAATAAGAAGGCCTCCAAGGGCCTAGGTCATATCGACGGGGTATGCAAGGTTAACCTTACTTCTGTTACATTAACAATCGGGAGATACTGTGAACAAGTCTGGTACACGTCCCTCTTCCATAATGGCATACACACTCCTACTTGGCCCTACAATCCTCCATATCACTCTCGACCTATGAACCAACCATTTTAAGTATTCATTATAGCCTGGGTGGAAAGCTTCATCACAAGGGTGGTACATCAACAATATCCTTCTCTGTCTCGCTTCTCCATCCCAACAACCTTAAAACTCACTCATTCTGCTCACCAAGCTACCTCGAGATGCCTACATAGCCCAATGCGAACCCGAACAACAAGAAGGCACATCAGGTTTCTTTTGTGCGGAGAGACATGTCTCTCAACCTGTTGTGGGAGTCCCAGAGGTTCAATCGGTTCGAGGTAATATGAAAGTCATGATCATCGTCTCTGTAACGAAGGTGAGAGGAAAAAGGAAAAGTAACTCGGATCCAACAACACCTCCTTTTTCTTGAGCCGCCAGTCCACTCTAGTCCTTTTACACAAAGGAGGTAGAATTTTTGGAGAGCTAAAAGTTTTGGTGTGAAAAATACCCCTTCTCCGGACGATGGGGTGTTCTGTTACAATAGTCTCATCTTGGAAAATTTCTTTAAGAAACCTAGGAGAAAGAAAGATACACATCATTATTAGTAGGAAAATTATCCAACGTGTTGGGAAGGTGGTCTCTTCTATGATACCTGGATACAGTATTGTTGTAGATGTACACATAGATGGTGTCATAGTCCCCAATACACGATTGATCTTGGTACTGTATAAATGCTGTTAATGACACTGCCTAGCTCAATCTGCGAGGGACTTTGAGGTAACTCACAACGGTTCTGCAACATGATTGGTCCATGATAGCTCACAATAATTGTTGGGGTTTGTAGTTTCAAACGACTCTTGGGAGTACCTACGTATTTTCTAGTTCTTTAGCAAAAATAAATTATAAATATCCTGCATTTTTAAAGGAGGCCATGGTGTGTGTTATTAGTGCTATATGAGTTGTTGGGCCGAACGACCATAAAGAATGACCATATTAAGCCTGCTAGTATTATATCCTCCTACCCAACCTTCCATTTACCATGACCTGCCTCCATAGTTTGGAGGATGAATAAGAAAGAAGATGAAGTATACAACACTCGCCTTACCCCAATTGTACCATAGTGTTGTTATTAGAGGAAACCTAAAGAGGATGACCTCCAACGATCAAATCATTCAAAACCCATTTGTGATAGTACACTTGAGTGACCTGATCCAAATAATTAAGAGAGCCACCCTTGGATGGAGGCCCATATCGATGGATTCAACCACAGAAACCAACAAGCCTATGGAATTTAGCCCATCAAAAATCTAAAAATTAACTCATCTCTCAATAAAAGACAAGAACAGCAAATACTAGCTCTTGAAAACCTTGATGCATTTTCTTGCAGTTGCAAAGACATGACAGGTGCATCCCATTGGTGTGCACACATCATGTCTACATTAAAGAAGGGTGTGCTGTTAAAAATAAGGCACAAACCAACTCTAAAATACATGGTAAAAGAAGAACAATAAGAAATTGTTGGATGCAGGTTTTTCATCTATCCTATATCGGATACTAAGTGGCTATATTCTCTGTCCTAGTCCCAAGGAAGAATGAAAAAATCGTGAATGCGGTGATTATCGGGGAACTCCTTAAAGCCACCAAGAAGGACCCTTTCCCCCTTTTCCTTTATAGATCAAGTCATCAATGGCCTTGTAGGAAAGGATTATTTTTATTTCCTAGTGGGTTCGGTGGGTATAACGAGGGATCCAAATTAGCCACGAACACCGAGACACGACTACTTTTGTGTCACTGAGGCAAATGGGTCTACCGAGTCCTTCCCTTTGGGTTTAAGTACGGTACTTTCCAAAAGAGTTTCCTTGAGCATTTTCTTGGAGCTGAGTCCATGACTAGGTAGAAATCTACATGGACGATTTCGCACCTTAAGGATAACAGCTCTCTCCCAATTGGAAAATTGTTAGTGTAATGATATGCATCTCTCTTTGAGTTTGGAAAAGTTTGAATTCTTAAAGAGGCAGGGTAATGCATTGACCTCAATATCATGAAGATATTGGTGGACTGAACAAAATCTTATTATTCAAAGGTGGCATATAAGCAAAGAGATATCGGAGGTTTCCTATGTTTAGTTTTCTACTATATAAGGTTCATAAAAGACTTTATAAAATTGTCTTTGCCATTATTGTGGGCAAAGATTTTGAATTTATCTGGTCCATTCTTTGTCAAGAAGCTTTTGAAACGATAAGGAAAAGGTTAGCTATTGCCCCCATTCTCACGAGGTACCCGAATTGGTACCTTCCTTTCCCATCCACATGTGCATTGAACAAATACGTGGGGTAGCACAGGGTAGTTAGAAGGAAGAGTACCCTATGCCATCTATTTCATTAGTAAGAACTTGTCAAGAGCTGAACTCAATTATATTGTCACGGAAGGAAAGGAAATGTTAGCAATTGTCCATGCTTTAAGCAAATTTGAACACTATGTCACTAGTTTTCATAACTTTGTACTCATACAGCCAAAGTAGCCATCAAGTATTTAATGAATAAACCTAGTAATGCTAGAATAATTAGATGATTGTTGTTATTACAACGGAGTTTGACCTAACCATTGTTGATAAACCAGGGAATGAAAATGTTGTTTCAAGATTTTTTATCTCAAGGAGGTTAGATCTACTGCCAGAGATGAGAAAAGAATGGTGGATGACAAAATTTTTGAATGAACACCTATTATTTGATATCTTCAGCACTCTCTTTGTGGTTTTCTAACATAGATAACTACTTGGATGCTAAAAAGTTCCTTGACCTCTCATATAGGGAGAAAGAAACCAAGATCATCGAAGAAAATTTCCCCTTTAACTTTGGATCGGTGGAAATCTCTTCAAGCTAGGCCCTAACCAATTTCTTACGAAATGTGTGAGGAGAGAAGAGAATTTTTACATCCTCTCTGCATGTCATGACCTCCTTGTAGGCTGCTTTGATGCAAAAAGAATAACCTTAAAATATTTTCGCAAGATACTATTGGCCTACCACTTCACCAAGGTTCTAGGAGATACACTAGTAGGTGTGACTAGTGCCAAATTATGGAAACCTGCAGAGGGATGAGATGACACACCCCTCAAGTGGGTCTGGAAGCCATTTTACAAGAATTAGGCATGGACTTCATTGGACCCATTGATCCACCATTTGGGCGTAAAAAGTATGTCATAGTACGCACAAACTACCTGACCAAACAAGGGTTGTGAGTAGAAAACAAGGCGAGATTGCCAAAGTTTCTAAGAAGGTAATTACTCACTGCCAGTCTAGATAGCCCATGGGTAATCCACTAATCGGGGATCAATTCACATCTCATCTAATTGAAAATATTTTTAGGTGGCACAAGATCAAGAATACGACATGCATTACCATCCCATGAAAATAGCTAGGTGGAAGTGACAAATGAAACCTTGGAGAATATGCTCACAAAGGAGTTATGAGAAGAAAACTGACGGGGAAAGGTTGGTTAGACATATTGGTGGAATCCACTTGGGCATACAATACCTCTTGGAAGACAACAACGAGGTTCCTCCTTATGATTTAGTCTATAGAGGAAAAAAACTCCGGCTTTCATTCAGTTTGAATAAAACACCTTAAGGATGGTAGTTGAATTACACCTAGATATCACAAAGGCCAAACAGAAAGGTTGTTTTCGGTTAAATGATTTAGATGAGTTCGGGATGAAGGAAATCCTTCACACGAAGTGATTCAGCCATAAAGGAAAGTTTGGCATGATAAGCACATTAAAGGAAAAGACCTTTCAAGAAGGGAGATTGTGTTTAGACAGGGTCTCTCTGAAATTTCTTGAGAAAGCTGGTCCATTTGGAATACTGCAGTTAAATTTAGTCTAGCGTAGGAATTTTAGGGCGGGTCAGAAAGCAAAGCATTGTAATGGGTAGGGTAAACAGGGGTCCGAAAACCTGATTTGCGGGCCATAGGAAAGTCTAGGATAGATTACTATAAATAGAGGAACATTTTTTATTGTAAGGTAGAGAGAATGATGAGCTATTATTGAATTGTGGTTTAAGCTATCTGTTTGGATTTTTGTGGAAGGGACTCTATTTGGTGTGTGCAAACCACAACTGCGTAGTACGCCGGAGTTGGAAGGGAATTGTAAGGAAAATTGATGAATGAATGAATAAGAAAGGTTGATATATAAACTTGAATGCGGCAAGGTACACTTTATGTGAATTGTTGGTAATTCTTTAAAACATTTCTGTATTTAAGGTGCAAAGATATGTGCGATGTGTTTTTAATATCTGAATCTATTATGTTTTGTTTATATGTTATTATACATTATAAAAATCATATAATTATAGATATAGCACACATGGATGCAAATAGAGACCTAATTGACCTACTGCGAAGAAGAACAAAGTAATATGGTAATTATAGGGGATAACGCAGCAGCTCTCGCCTGCCTTACCTATCCTTTCTCGAGGTGCGGAAACCTAGTTCCATCACCCACCCATACTACGTGGGTGATACTTTGACACCATGAAGTAGATCCCAACTGTAGAACCCCCATAGGGTTTGTTGGCAAACCTTGCACACCAAACTTGGAGTCAAGACCCTCGAGCCAAAAAATGGTTCCATTGCGGGACTTGGAGGATCTTGAGAAAAGGGATTGGGTAATGAAAAGAGAATATTGGGCTTTGAAAAGAGAAATTAAAGGCGGATTCCAAAAATTAGATCCGGGAATTTGCGGTAAAAAAACCCGCAGTGAAAAGTTAACGGTGGAAAGGTAGAAAAATAGGTACATTCTTATGAAAGCTGCGAAATATTCTTTGTGACATTTGTGATTGAGCTTCAAGAGTGGCTGGCCGGACTCGTAGAATTCCAAAAGTCTTTGGAAGGATGAGTGAGTCACTACGATGGACCCTAGAGATGATTCGGCGGCTAAGGAGGACGATAATACTATCGCGTGCACGGTCAATCACTAGGTGGACGGTGTGCACAAGTTTTGTGACAAAATTTGAGAATTGTAGTTTGTCTCCTTACTACGAGGCAGGAAACGAGCGATTCTTTAAAAGGTTCCGGGGAAAATTTTTTGTTCTTTACCATTAGCAGTTAAAGTATGCCTGTGAAAAGAGCATTATGTGTAGTCATACGGGGGCGAAACGGCACGGATCTAGACGAGCGTGACGCGCGGTGGTAAATACTATCGGACCAACCTTGACGAGGGAGATCCACCTATAATCCGTTGCAAGAATAAATTTGCATGAATCCTCGCTTCTGGTGCCCGGCGACACAAGGTAGAATTCTCCCCATACCACCAACCCACGTAGGCGATATGGTTGCACCCTAATATTACCTACCTTCAAGGGTGTGAGAGATGAAAGATATGGACCGATTTTGGTTTGTTGCAGACTCCATGGACTATGTGGGAATGTGGAAAATGATACGGTGAAGAGGGCAGTGTCACGGCATTCGAGGAGTTCAGAAACCTTTGGTTGACAGCTATGAATATGTTTCCTAGAATGGGAGTGAATCTATTCCGAATGTTAAAGACACTGCGAAACAACGAGTTCGAAAGCCAAATCTACTCTCGGCTGGTAGCAGTAAATGACTAAACAGGTGCGTACGAGTCGGTGTGGTAGGCTAATGGGCTGATTTAAGAGAGAAATGGGGGAAGGAGGATTCAAGTATGATGATAGGCAACATACAAAATGGTTCATCGCTATGTTGTTGCCTCACTAGCATGCCAACAGGTCACAAACCTTTCAATCGCAGGAAAAAAGTGGAGTGAAGAGTCCTTTGTGTTGAAGCAGTTGCTGAGAAGATATGGTCCAGGTGATGCCACTCCAGAATCAAAGACTTGTTGGAGCTATGCATATGGAAATATAAAGACCTATGAAGGGAGTGAGGAAAGGACAGAGCATAGATCTATGGTGCATACGATGTCAAATATCCCCGGCCACACGAAGGATCAATGTCCTCTGTTAGCAGGATGCATGCGGTGGGAGGACCTGTTCCGGTGCGCCAAGAAAATAGGGGCTTGTCCTATCGCGACTGAGCTCGGACTGCGTTGTGGTGTAACCGTGTCATGTCGCGGTACATGATACCGTCAATACCTAAAACTGGGTGCATACGTCCCAGAATTGAAGCAACAATGATGCAGTTACATTGATCGGTGAGACACGATGAGCGAGCTTTAGCGCATGACTTGATGATAAATTGTGGGAGCTTATATAGGTACACTTAGACCATGCTCGCCAAGACCTTCCGCACACCTCCAACGGATCCCGGTGGCTGGGAACAAAGGAAGAGTTGGGGGAGGAGGAAAGCGAGGATGAGGATGTGGGCAGCTAATTGTGCTTGTGGAAGATAGGACACTTCACCGGAACGTACTTACGTCCCCTGGGGCAAGTAAATCTTCGTGTTATTAGCGGGTTGGACGATGTGTTGAGAGAGATTTCCTATTTTAATAGCCAAGATGCGGGAGAAATAGCCCACCCTATTGAAAATGTGAAAAGAGTTAAAACAAGCCAATGTAAATCCAGAGGTGAAAGTCATGACGCGCGGTGGGATGGTCACACAAAGAGGAGCAAGGGCTGGAGCTTGCTCCCGCGGGGAAGGAGTGAACTTCAACGAACAAGAATCACTAGCGGCCACATCTGGAGCCAGGCCGAATAAGATAGAGAGGGTTGAGCCCTTCGTGTGGGTGTGTTTGAGCACTGTGAAGCAACCTTGAGACCATGAAAGAACCTCCAAGCACTAATGAATACTGCGTGGCTACGCGGTTGATTCCGAGACCGAGGATGTGCACACACTACCCAACTATAAAGCGTCTTTAAGGAAGAGAAATGCGGTTGTTGCCATGATTGGTGGCCTACGAAAAATGGATGGGTGTCTTCGGTCGCCCAGACCCCGATGCGACGTGTACAAGATGACAGCAGACGGGGTAACCCTGAGGTGGCATGGTCCACCATCCGTGCCGCAGCGAATCATCGGAAGATCATCCCTGCGGAAGGTTGCAAAAATTGTGGTAGATATCGCAGGAAGTAAAAGTCCTAGGCGGCTTTGAGTCTTGGGAAATTGTGGAGGATGGAATCCCTTGCCTCTCGATGGAGAGTGAGCTATAGACATGGAGGTCATCAATCTCCGCGCGACGTAGTGTTGAACAACAATATGTGCGTAATAGTACCACACTAGATCCCGGCGAAGGTGTGCGGTATGCGAAACCTTCGACCCTACGAGGAGGAGGGAAAATAGATCACATTTACCAAATTGACCGCATGGGCAAAAGATCGGTTAACCCATGACCAAAGGTACTCGCACCGAAAGGATAGTGAATGTTTCTCCCCTGCGGTGAAGACGGAAAATTGTGAGAACGGTTGCACGAGGTTTCGACATCATTCAATGCTTCAAACCACTAGGAATTTCGTCATCTCTACTGGGTAAGGAACATACCCTACAATGATAACCCATGATCAATACTGAAGTTGGTTGAGCAAAATTCCAGGAACGCGAGCTAGGGCGCTACGGCTAACCCTGTATGGAGCTTGCATGTTGGTGGGGTACGTGGGGGCCGATATTCCTCCGTTGGGAGAAATGCTGGGGTAGGATGATCCTTGCGGTTGGGGACCCGATTGACGAGATGGGTCTCGAGGAGTTTCGTGAACCCCATGTGGATACTTGTTGACATGCGAAATTAAAAGGTACCATGGGACCCCCGCTTGAAAATATTACCGATGACTGAGCTTCACGTTCAACTATGGAACTACACCAACCCACGTGCAATTGGGATAAGTTGCGAACACTTCGGTGAAAGATGGCACGCGAAGCTTAGCGCAGCCCTACACGGGATGTCCTAACCAAGGGAGAAGTGCATCGGTGAGAATTTTGGTGGCCAAATTGTTATTTGGTACTGAATCGTGTTAGAAAACACTTGCGCCGACCTTAATTTACAGGGTACGCAGCGAACATCACACGAGCGTCATGGGGAGCCGATGATCATGAGAATCATGTAGGTACAAATAACGACCATGTTCGCCCCCACGTTGATAAGAAAGGAACCTTATAGTTACGCAAAAGGAATTGTGGAGACCATCAAAGTGGCCATTTATGGTAAGTTTGATCAGAATGATCGATGGTAAGTTTCCACGTACGGGGTACTCCCGCCATTAATGTCTTCGGACAATGTCTGGAGTCAACGAGGATAACTTCGCAGCAGGGCTACATGTGTCTCTGCATGCCCTTGTTATCCGACTATTGGATTACTAGGATCATTGACATTTTCTAGGACGCCATGTACATTGCTATGGCGGTGCCTAACTTTTGTCGAATGGCAGGGTCCTTGTCCATTCCTTTTCTTCAGACATCATATTGAGAGGGCACAGGGAATGTTGAGTTTGGTGGAAATGATTTGGCGTTGGCCTCTGACAGAAGGAATTTCCTATGAACCGTACCCAAGAGGCAACATGGTGGCGACGTGATGAGGAGTACTGACCTTCGCACCTACTGAGGGACGGCAGGCGGGACCCAGGCGGATGGCCTTAGTGGATATAGCGAGAGGAGGGTACGTTAGTATCACACGGTCCCCCACCAATAGTTTCATAATCGAGGTCACAACTAGTCCTACGCAAGGAAAGAGCATTTGAGATATATGGATGTGTTGCAACTTCTCTGGGTCCTAGATTACTGACCGATGAGAAGCCATGTTGTTTGCTCCCACGCACTTCCCTAAGTTAACAATCATGCTCCAACTACTACGGACATCCAAATAGATTTCAACCTTTATCCATAAAAAGCACTACAAGGACTATACACCATGGTGTTAAGAGGAGTTAACCATAGTGGTCAGAACTCGTGATAGTAGTGTGAAATATAAATTTCGGAGCACAATGGAATCGCATTGGTCACAAAAGCAACAAATATTGTTCTGGAAGCGAAACACGCGAGGCATGTTATTGGTCAAATAGCTCGCAGCTCTAGAAAATGGTTTGGTACCATCCTATGCTTCAACGTATACGGGACGACTTACGGCAAGTGGAGGCATTTGCTCTCCGATCGACTCAAAGCCCCTTGGCCTCCGGCGTTTCTGCGCGACATCTGGCCGCCATGGACACGATTGCGAATATTCACCATGCTAAGCATTTTTTCAAGAAAAGGTTGAAACTGTGGGCGGCCCACCGCCCTCCGGATCTACGAGGATGCTGTCTCGCCATTACGTGTCTCCATAGGATGTTTAGAATAGGTTCATGGCGGCTCCCTGAACAGCCACCGCATCACGACACTTGTCAAAAATTTCTGTGGTGACTATGTGAGTAGAAATGCTCCCTCGCTCTCCCTCACTCTTGATACCCTATGTGTGCAAATGGGAGCTACACCACCGCGGTAGTAGGGGCCGAGTCACGGGTGTGTTATTAGATACATTGGAACGGTCTCCTACAAAGTACAGCCAATGGTCCATTTGGAATAATTTTGATTAAATTTAATTGTGAGGTTTTAGGGTGGGTCAAAGCCACAGAAAGCATTGTAATAGGTAAAGGTAAACAGGGGTCAGCGACACAGTTTTGCGGACCATCGGAAATTCTAGGCTAGATTAATATAAATAGAGGAACATTTTGTATTGTGGAGTGAAAGAAATGATGAGCTATTGATGCAAATTGTGGTTTAAGCTGTTATTTGGGTTTTTGTGGAAGGTGTTTGTGGTCAACCTAGTCTCCTAAATTGAGTTCATTAATTGTCAACCAGGGTCAGTAAACTGCTGAAGTGTGGTGCACTATATGTGCCTAAGTAACCTCTTCCTACTTCGTTGTGTTTAGTGTTTTCTGATGTTTTTTGTTTTATGGTTTTATTTTGAAAAGGAAAAGAACTAAGTGCTAAATGAAGGGAAACTATTGGTCAAAACAGAGTGAAGCCTAAACTATGATGGTAAACAAATACAAATGCAATACTGAAACATAATCAAATCTAAACTATGACTAAGCAGAAACAAAGCTTGATAATGACTTTTAAATCAATGATTCAAAACATAAACTCAACTTGTCAAATGCTTTCATCAAAGGTGTTTTGAGAGAGAGCTTGAGACATGGTCAATTAAGTATGCAAATCCTATCTAAACAGTTAAACAACTAACTTATAATGATGCAACATTTTTGTCCTTGATTAGAGATTTGTTGAAGTATTTTTGGAGTAAAACATTGACACCATCATAAGATCTTCTACTCTAAGGCTATTTTCTAAATCTATTCTGCCACTTAGTTTGATAACACTACACTTCACTCAAAGGTTAGAGATCTTTAAAATAGTCTTTTGAGGAAATTTTTGTTTGTAAGATGATCAGGAAGTTGCAGAAGTACTTCAGGCCTTAAAATGATATTGTCTTCTGTTCATATGGTTATGAATCAATTATGGATTTTAGAACAAGAAGAGGTTTGTAAATAATGAAGGCTGTTTTGTTAAGTTTAACAACTGAAGTAATCTAATATGCAGTGAATGAAAACTGAATGTGGAGTGCCAATGCAATGAGTGAAGCTAAAACTGTAACTAAGATGTCACTAGTCTAAAAAAGTGTTAAACTACAAGTCATTATCAAACTTAAAACAAAACAACTGAACATGAGTTAAGTGCAATTAAACTCCGGAGTATCCTAACTATGCTATGCAAACATAAAGACTGAAAGAAATTAAAAACTAAGATATCATGGCTATCTCCCACTCATCATTATGATATGTTGGACAAGCGTTTAAGAGCAAGGACAACTATGGTACTTAGTGCAAACACACAAATGAAGCGTTCAGGATCACAATCATACTTAAAACATTATAAAGATTTCTTGGAAGAGTTTCTTCTTGTGGAAGAGTATTTAGCATAAGTATAACTGTGATGTTGAACAAAAGAGATTACAAATAAATCCTACAATACTATAGCCATTTCCCATTCATTTTCATAATCTGTTGGAAGAGTTTTTAGAACGAGTTATAACTATAGTAACTAATGAAAACAACTACGAATTCAACTTCAGAAAAACGTAAAGGCAGCTAGGATACTTATCTAAATTACGCAAATAAATCCGTGCAAGAGGCAGGGGCCCTCTACCACCTGACGGAATCTAACTCCAAATCAAATCAACGCTTTCAAAACAACACTATCTGCTTCATTAAAAGAGAAATAACTTGAACAGAGCACTCTGCGTCTTCAGAAAATGTAGCACAGAATCTAAGCAAAATCTAGAACAAAATCTAGCCTAGCTCTCGGTTTCCCAAGTGTTTATATAACAAATGTAAATAACAAGACTTGAAACAATTTCAGAAACATTGTCTTTCCTTATCGGAATCACATTAGGACTCTTGAAGTGGCCGCATAACAAGGAAATGGACATCTGGACTGAGACAGTCCTAATAGAAGTCTGCCTTCTTAAATGTGTTCCCACGTTCCAAAACCATACCTAGAATTCGTTTCTTCCTTCATGGTGAGCAACGAACCATGTAGACATGACGTGGAATATGCCCATATGTGGTTTTTCTTGAGAGGCCACCTGGAACATACCCAAACGTGAAGACAGCTGCAGAATCGCCGGTTAGCTACGGAATGTCTGCATTCTGCAGCTAGTTCCGGTCAAAATGCTTTACAATGGAAAAAATCATAAAACTTAGCAAGTCAGTCATATAAATCATTCTAAAAGTAATTTCAACTAAATTCATTGATCAATTGGGTCTAGGATAGCAATGGACAAGGGAAAATGAGGTAAAGTAAGATGAAAGAAAGCACAATTTTGAGGCTCAACATACCCCCACTGCTGTCTCCTTGCATGTCCTCATGCAAATTATCCTATGAACTCAGAGGCTTCTGCAAGAACATCTAATCCTCTCCTTCTCCTTTGCCTGGAAGCTAAAGATCTTCTTGGTTTTCTGATGACCAGTTTGAACCTTAAGTTGGTAAGTGCCCTGATTAGCTTTTTATTCCTCTTCTTCAACTTTTCATTGGTCTTTTCCACTTTGTCTATATGTAGGGATAAGGTTGAGTTCATATCGGTTTTGAGCTTGACTTGTTCCTTCAAAATTTCATTCTCATTTTTGATGTGTCTATTAAGTATTTCCAACTCATATCTATCCCTTCTTAATACATCTATTTCAGACAGTGGAGGACTAGGGGTTCTCTCCTTACTTTCTGAAGCTCTTCTTTCCAAAGTTTCCACATAGTCATAAATTTCTTGTTGAGCAGGGTCAATTTCAGGGGTTCCTTCATTAAAATCCTCTTCAACATCTTCTTCAACATCTTCTTCAATGGATGTTTCCTCATCTTCTATCTTAATCACCCCTGTTTGTTTGATTTGTGTTTTCTTCAGTTTCCCCTTTAGTCTGTGGCTTCTTCTTGGCTGAGAAGATCCCTCTCCTTTCTCCATGGCAGATTTCCTGATTACCTTTTCTTTCTTAAGTTGTCTCTTGATTTGAGTCAACTTCTCTGAGATGATTTCCTCACTACTTTCTTGGACTATTTTGTCGATTTCAACTTTTGAGGCTCTCCATTTTCTACTTCTCCTTGTAGGCTGTGGTTCCGGTGAGGGTTCTTTTGGCTCTTCAAAATGATTTCTTATCAATAAATTGTCCCATGTATCATTTGTTTTGGCTAAATGATGTTCAACCAAAATTTTAACCAAACCATGATGATATAAAGTTGTCTCTAAAAATTGAACCCTTCTTTGAACACAGGAAGCCATCTTTTTCAAGCTTTGAAGCAAGAAATAGGGTAGGTTTAAGTCTTCCCCCAGAAAATGCATTATCAGTCTAATGTGGTAGACATAAAATGTACCATGTCTACCCTCACATGTAATAAATTTTTGCAGAATAAGTAGTATGTTTCTCCATTTATTTTTCAATGCAGAACTTGGAATTCCTTTCTTAAATATAGTGACATCCATACCTGGTGATTTTAGAATTTGCTTCCAGGATTCATTGTGGAATTCTCTGTTTTTGAACCATCTCTCTCCATTTCTAAGAAACCCTGTAGCTTCTGCAATGAAAACTTCAGTGACAGTGAATTTGACATCTCCCACTTCAACTTCAGCTCCTTGAAATGATCTTGCAAATGTTTTAGTGACTTCTTTGTGGAAGCCATTAAATTTCTCCAAAAATTGAAGTCATCCTATCTGTTGCAACATTTCTTTGCATTGAGGGTAGCCTTCTAAATATTTTGAACCCACTGGTTCAGTTCTTACAATGAAACCCATGATTGCTTCTTCAATGTTTAGATTAACACTCTTCTACCCACAGAAACAATAACTTTCACCTTCGAATTGAAATGGCTTCAAGTTCTTAATGATAATGGCTTCAAACTTCGGAATGACATACCTCTGATTGACAGTGACAACAGCTTCAAACTTCGAGCTGATATACCTCTGGTTGACAATGAAAACAACTTCAAAACTTCGGACTGATATGCCTCTGTTGACAATTGAACTTTGGACTGATATGCCTCTGTTTGACAGTGACAAATGGCTTCAAATTTCCCACACTACTATACCTCTCTCGGTAGCAAATAGCTTCAAATTCCCATACTGCTATATCTCTGTCTCTTGGTAACAAATGGCTTCAAATTCTTCAATGCTATACATCTGTTTCCCGGTGACAAATGACTTCAAATTCTTCTCTGCTATACCTATGTGTTTATAGTGATAATGCTCAATCTCTGCCCACAGTGATACTTTGTCTGCCCACGAAATCAAATGGCTTCAAATTCTCACGCTGTTATACCTCTGCGTTTACCCTTTTGCTCTGCTCTCGGTGGTAAGGATATCTCTGTTTGCGGAATGAAGTGCCGGCTACAGAATGGAGTGATGGAAGTAGTCACGGAATGGGGTAATGGAGTGAGGTGGAGGAAACAAATTAATGATTGAAAAGACGGTGAAGATTTTTACAACGGAAAAGAGAATCATCATTGAATGATTTGGTTAAGTGACGTGAAGAATTCAAACACCTCGGCCATTTTAACCGCTTAAATGATGTCGGATATGGAATTTGAAATGAGAGATTTTAATCCAAAGTCTATGGAGGGTTTATTGGTCTTGATCAATAAAAATAATTAAAACAACCTTTTCGAACAATTCATAACTAAAACTATGCTAAACTTTATGAAATTCCATTATAATCTAAACTTGTTACCTCTGCTTTTCATTTGATTTTTGTAGTCTTTGTCTTCTTTGTTCTCCTTTGGAAGATTCTTCATAATCCTTCTTGATGCTTTTTATTCATGGATACACTGGATCATTTTGTTGCAATTCTAATGTCTGCTGACTAATGCCTTCAGGATTTGTAGCTGCGGAATGTCTGGCTAGCTGCGGAAAGGCTGAACAGCTGCAGAATGTCTGTTAAGCTGCAGAATGTACCTGTAGAGCATTTTGATCATGGAATGGAGTGGTCTGGGAATATAGGTGAAATGTTATATGGTATGAATGAAGATGGATGATGAGACATGATATGTATGAAGTGGATGATGAAGTGGAATGGATTCAGTTTATGAAATGAAGTGGAAGAACATAAGAACTGCCCTGCAATCCATGACATGTTTTATTCATTTACAGCAAGACATCAAACTTTAAATTTTGACATGAAAATGAGATGGATGGAGTATGGAATGGGATGAATGAAATATGGAATGAAGTAGAGCATGAATGAATGAAATGGAATATGGATGGATAAGTGAATGAAGTGAAATGAAATGAGATGGATCATAAGCACTATGGATCTGAACTTATGATTTTGTAACAGTTGCTTGCAAAAACAAAATGGGAAAAGTTAGAGTGTCAGAGAGACTCTGATTTTCACCCTATATTTTCTGTATAAACATGCCAATCTATGATTGGTTTTCATGTTTATACTCTCTTTTTTTTTTTTTTTCTTTTTTTTTTTTATGTCCTACTCTACTTGAAAAGGAAAATCTTGTTCAAGTATATGAGTACTTCCAATGGAACCATGTCTGTAACAAGATGATAGATAAACTCATATGCAGGTTTGAAAGACACTCTTTGATATGTACCTGTATATGAGATGCCAACTGTCTTGATTTATATGATGTCAGAAGATATTGAATAATTGAGCATTGGAATCCGATGACTGAATGGAACCAAGATTCAATGTAATCTTGTCTTCCTTGTCTTTCCTCTATCATGAAATGCAAGTCTTCAAAGATATGATCTTCATTCATAGAATCTAGTGATAGGCATGCATGAGACTTTTCAATCTCTGGTTCCAATATCTCCTCTTTATCAATAGACATCCATGATTCTTGGACCTTATCTGAGTCTTCTTCTTCTGGTTGTTGTTCTTCAATGATAGCTGGTGAATCATTTTGCAATACCTTAGAATTGTAAGTTGATTGAGGTGTTTTATTGTTGGGGATATGAAATGGTTGTGGAGGTAGTGGAGTGGGGAATATTTGGGGTGTTTGTGTGGATGGTAATGGAAAAGGTTGAATTGAGGTCAAATGAGGGTGATTTTGATGTTGTGGTGGAGACAAATGGTATGGATAACATTGATCATGGTATTGAGGATAGAGAGGAAAAGATTGAGGAGAAAGTGGATTTCCTTTGTATGGCCTTTGCCAACTTTGTTGCCAAGTTTGGTTTTGAGGTTGGAATTGAGATGGCCAAGGTTTCCAAAGTTGGTTTTGAGGTTGGGATTGAGATGGCCAAGGTTTCCAAAGTTGGTTTTGAGGTTGGGATGGAGATGGCCAAGATTGCCAAGGCAAGGGTGTTTTCCAATTACCTTGAGATTGTTGTGCATAACCTTGATACTGTGCATAAGGATATTGCATCATATTGGGTTGATGAGGTTGCCATAGTCCTTTTGGAGCTACATAACAAAGTTTCTCTTGTGCTTGATTTGCTTTATTATTCTTCTGGTAAATTTCCTTCAACCCTGGTAATGATGGGCAATCTTCAGTAGTATGTGATCTTGCACACATTTTACACATTTTAATGTTATCAAGTGGACATTCATGCAAAGCATGTTTCTTTCTACATTTAGGGCAAAATATAAATGAAGCAACTTTTTGCTTGTTTTGCATTCTTAGCATGTCAGTTTGTTCATTTAAATTACCAAGAATGTTTAGAAAATTGTTAGGTTCAGTTTGACTTACCAATCCTGATGCTGACTTACTTACTTTTGCCATAAATGGATCTTGAGGGGACCTTACACACTTTGCTTTTCCTCTTGATATGTTCTTGCATAGTTCACAAATTTCTTGAAATGAAAATCGATAAACATCTCCTTTTCCCACAAGATTAAGAAGATCAATCCATTCATCCTTTATAGCATTTAGTAGGAGAGTTTTTAATGCATCTAATCCTAAATTATGCAATTTAGATCTTTTGATATTATAAGTAAATCTCTCTACTAAATCTTCTAGACTTTCATCCTCTTTTTGGTTCATGTTAAAGACTTCATTTCTAAGGACATGGTGCATGCAATAACCTTTATATTTTTCCAAAAATACTCTTTTCATATCATCCCATGTCCTTATAGAATTTGTTCCTAAAGTCATGAACCATCTAAGAGCTATATCCTTCAATGTTGCCGGAAACAAATTCAATTTTTGAATGTGCAATGAATAGCCATAAGATCTACAAATTATTTCAAATTCAAAAAGAAAGGTTTCCGGGTCTTCTGATCTCATACCTTTGAAATTAGGAAGTACATATGGATGGATGTTCTTCATTTGAATGTTGATATCAGTTTCTTGAATAGGAAATCCAAAAGGATATTCCTCATTGTCATCATCTCCATCCATTTCTTCAACCTCCTTTGTCACCTCTTCTTCTACCTGCAAATATGAATTCATGATGTGGATGTGTGGCTCTTACTGCACCACATGATATAGTGGATGTGGTAGGTAATTGAAGTTTTTGTTTTTGTGTTTTTTTTTTTTTGGATGTAAGAAATAAGGTTACCTAGTTACACTTCCCCGGCAACGGCGCCAAAATGTTTGTGCTCAACCTAGTCTCCTAAATTGAGCTCATTTAATTGTCAACTAGGGTTAGTAAACTGCTGAAGTGAAGTGCACCATATGTGCCTAAGTAACCTCTTCCTACTTCGTTGTGTTTAGTGTTTTCTGATGTTTTTGGTTTTATGGTTTTATTTTGAAAAGGAAAAGAACTAAGTGCTAAATGAAGGGAAACTATTGGTCAAAATAGAGTGAAGCCTAAACTATGATGGTAAACAAATGCAAATGCAATACTGAAACAAAATAAAATCTAAATTATGACTAAGCAGAAACAAAGCTTGATAATGACTTTTAAACAAATGATTCAAAACATAAACTCAACTTGTCAAATGCTTTCATCAAAGGTGTTTTGAGAGAGAGCTTGAGACATGGTCAATTAAGTATGCAAATCCTATCTAAACAGTTAAACAACTAACTTATAATGATGCAACATTTTTGTCCTTGATTAGAGATTTGTTGAAGTATTTTTGGAGTAAAACATTGACACCATCATAAGATCTTCTACTCTAAGGCTATTTTCTAAATCTATTCTGCCACTTAGTTTGATAACACTACACTTCACTCAAAGGTTAGAGATCTTTAAAATAGTCTTTTGAGGAAATTTTTGTTTGTAAGATGATCAGGAAGTTGCAGAAGTACTTCAGGCCTTAAAATGATATTGTCTTCTGTTCATATGGTTATGAATCAATTATGGATTTTAGAACAAGAAGAGGTTTGTAAATAATGAAGGCTGTTTTGTTAAGTTTAACAACTGAAGTAATCTAATATGCAGTGAATGAAAACTGAATGTGGAGTGCCAATGCAATGAGTGAAGCTAAAACTGTAACTAAGATGTCACTAGTCTAAAACAGTGTTAAACTACAAGTCATTATCAAACTTAAAACAAAACAACTGAACATGAGTTAAGTGCAATTAAACTCCGGAGTATCCTAACTATGCTATGCAAACATAAAGACTGAAAGCAATTAAAAACTAAGATATCATGGCTATCTCCCACTCATCATTATGATATGTTGGACAAGCGTTTAAGAGCAAGGACAGCTATGGTACTTAGTGAAAACACACAAATGAAGCGTTCAGGATCACAATCATGCTTAAAACATTATAAAGATTTCTTGGAAGAGTTTCTTCTTGTGGAAGAGTATTTAGCATAAGTATAACTGTGATGTTGAACAAAAGAGATTACAAATAAATCCTACAATACTATAGCCATTTCCCATTCATTTTCATAATCTGTTGGAAGAGTTTTTAGAACGAGTTATAACTATAGTAACTAATGAAAACAACTACGAATTCAACTTCAGAAAAACGTAAAGGCAGCTAGGATACTTATCTAAATTACGCAAATAAATCCGTGCAAGAGGCAGGGGCCCTCTACCACCTGACGGAATCTAACTCCAAATCAAATCAACGCTTTCAAAACAACATTGTCTGCTTCATTAAAAGTGAAATAACTTGAACAGAGCACTCTGCGTCTTCAGAAATGTAGCATAGAATCTAAGCAAAATCTAGAACAAAATCTAGCCTAGCTCTCGGTTTCCCAAGTGTTTATATAACAAATGTAAATAACAAGACTTGCAACAATTTCAAGAACATTGTCTTTCCTTATCGGAATCACATTAGGACTCTTGAAGTGGCTGCGTAACAAGGAAATGGACATCTGGACTAAGACAGTCCTATTAGAAGTCTGTCTTCTTAAATGTGTTCCCACGTACCAAAACCATACACAGAATTCGTTTCTTCCTTCATGGTGAGCAACGAACCATGTAGACATGACGTGAAATATGCCCATATGCGGTTTTTCTTGAGAGGCCACCTGGAACATACCCAAACGTGAAGACAGCTGCAGAATCGCCGGTTAGCTACGGAATGTACGTGATGATGCGTTCAGTCAAATGCTTTACAATGGCATCATAAAACTTGGCAAGTCAATCCTTGTAAATCATTCTAAAGTAATTTTAACTAAATTCATTGATCGGTGGGTCTGGATAACGGTGGACAAAGGAAAATGAGGTAAGTAAGATGAAGAAAGCACAATTTTGAGGCTCAACGGAAAGGGACTCCTGGCATTTT
>JAXQQM020090980.1:0-36032 GCA_034641835.2 Pinus albicaulis
CAGCAACTGCAGACAGACTGGAGACAGAAGGCTCAAGAAAAGGCAGAATCAATTAAAAAGTTAACTAAGTTGAATTGGGATTCTTACTGGGCTTGTTTGGAAAAACCACGCAGCCAGTGCATGACTCTCAAATGTATCATCAATTCTTCCGAGAAGATGGTGCCAGCTCTTGCCGCTTCCATTTTCACAGGACAGTTAAAGTCAGAAGTCGACCAGCCTACTCTTCTCAAACAAATGCTGAACGCTTGCAATTTCAAAGAACAGATTCACAAGTAGTTAGTTGTTAGTTTTAATTTTAGATTTAGTATTAATTTTGCTTTATTTTTTCCTAAAAAGAGGACGGTCATTTAAACTGGATCCTACATTTTTGTAATAAATTATTTTTAGATTTAGTTAGTAGTATTTAAACCCTTCTCATGCATTTAGAGAAGGGTCCTGAAATTTGTCAAAAACTTGTCCTCAGAACATGCACTTTTGCACCCTCCGAGGACATTTTGATGAATGAATGGAATAGGATTTATTGATATCTGCGTTTAATATCTACTACTGATGTTGCACTTTTTTACTCTTAGTGGATGTTGGATTAAGAAGAGATAAGTCATTATTGCTTGAAGCTCATGAGTAGAACTAGTTATAAATGGTACTTTTATCTCTTAACTATTTTTGCTTCTATGTTAAAGTGATATTTATGTTCAGTTGTTTATGTATTAATGCTTGAATGCTTGAGTTATCATTTGGCACTTTTGTACGGTGATAACTATTTGTTTATGCTTAATATATGAGTAGCTTATTATGCGATATGTTTTTCACAACTGTTTCGTCTAACTTTTTATACGAAGTGGTTTATCTTTATTGAATTCTTTTCTTATAACAGTTGAATGATATTTATTACCATTTTGTTATTTGAAATCATTTTAGATCGCATAACGAAAATATTACATCCTGGGTTAGTTTAGAATCAGATATTTCTTTTTATTAGAATACAATTGCATGCTATTAGATTAGAGTTAGAATAAAAGCATTTTACTTAGGAACTTTTAGAAACAAAATATCGATTCTCAACACACACACAAATATTGGGAAACTGGTCCCATTATCCCCAGTCAGAGCCACTATACCAAACAGAAAAGGAGCTGCCAACCAAGGTCCGGACCGGGTGGGTATCCCCCTTGTTGTAGACTCGATTTTCGGGGCTTCAACATATTTGGCGCTAGAAGGAGGGCTCCGAACTATGAATGGAAATTAAGTCAAAATCTAAATACCATTATGAGAGTAAATCGCCCTCACCATCTCCCCCGACTTCTCTATCGCACTTAGAATTTTTAAATCTAGAGCCAGAAGTTGAAAGAACAACAGACACTGCCACAAACCATGAATTTTCAGAAGAATCTACTATTGAACCTCCTGAAGTTGAATCTTTGATCCATAAACTTCAGCGATTTTCAATATCACCTCAAAGATCTGATAAATCTCAAGGCAGTGTAACTTCGCAATATAACTGTGCTCGTTCTCTTACCAGATTACAGAGCGAAAATTTTGGCGTTCAGCCAACTGAGTTACCTTTACCTACAAGGAAGAGAGCAAAGAAATCACCTAAAGAGTCTGATAGCGAGACTCTTTCATCATCATCATCCATCTCAATCTATTCACTGCGAAGTCAACCATCCACCCCTCCACTTCAGACTATTGTCCATCAGTCCACTGGAACTTCTACATCTCCTTCTCAAACATCTAGAATCGTAATATCCTCATCTTCCCAACCGCAGGGATCGTCTTCTTCACTTTCCTCTGTTGGTAGTTCAACGATGGCCCAATCTCCATGGAATAACCTTGGGGCAGTCTTAATGCCTGCACCCTTGAGTCAAATACCGGTCCATCCTAAAAAATGGCTGCCTAAGTTTAATCCTGAAGCAGGCATGCTAGCGGAAGAGCATATAAATAACTTTATGTTGTCCATAAATCTCAATGGAGTTACTAATGAAGATGCTGTCGTCCGACTTTTTCCCTATACTCTACAAGGAGCAGCGGGATCATGGTATTTTTCATTACCGTCTGGATCTATTACTAGTTGGGATATCTTCCAAGATCAAATTTTGACTAAGTTCGGTGATGACAGGTCTACAGTGACACTGATCAATGACTTATCTAATCTTAGGGCTGAGTCAAAAGAATCTATCAAGGATTTTAATTCATGTTTTAATAAACTGTTAAATAAAATTCCTAATGCTTCCAAGCCTAGCAAAGAAGTGCGAAGTGAATGGTACATCTCTGCTTTACCATCAAATATAGAAATATTCGTTGATAGGGCTAACAAAACAACTTTAGCTGACAATATGAAAGAAGCAATAGCAGTAGATAAACGTATCATTACTCTAGAAAAGAAAAATGCTATAGAGGAACAAAAATCCAAGAAGGTTACTTTTAAGGAAGACCCCAAGAAAAAACAATCGAAAGATCCATTCGATTTAGAAGGATTGCAGAAAGTTCTGAAGACCATGTCCAACGAAATGGTTGACAATAAGAAACAAGTGGCAGAAACATCTTCTAAAAATTCTTTCAATCCTTATAGAAGAAACCCTTCAACTGATTCAAAACCGCCAAATGCTATCACAAGTGTTGAATCAGAGGAAGAAGAAGAGGAGACTGCTATTGAAGAAACTACTGATGAAGAAGAAGTTGTAGAAGTACAAGGTATGTGGGATTTCATCCTCCCAGATGAAGAATATCAAGAAGCATCCCCGATTAGCACTCGAAGTAGAAATCAACTTGATCCTCCTCAACCTACTCCTAAGCCAAATAGCGCAAGCTCAATGACTAAGGATAAAGTTGCAACCAAGAAAACAACATCTAAAGCGATTCAAACCAGCCCAGTCCAAACAGATTCATCAACTCCATCAAAAACGATGATCGTTTTGGATGAAATGGAGTATAATATCATAGAAGACATGAAGAAGACTAGGGCTAACATCACTTTTTATGAATTGAGCAAGTTAAAACACCAGCAAAAGGTACTTTTGAAAGAATTACATGCTGTACCAGAAAAACCTTTGCCCGATCTTGTAATCTCTCAAGATTCTAACGAGATGGGAAGACCTCCAACTAATGCGATTAGTAAATTTGATCTAGAAAATATCGCTTTAATTGTAGGAAGGTCGAGATCTCATACTCCTCCATTTATTCTTACTTATGAAATTTTCAATAAAAAATTGCATAATTGTTTAGTGGATTCTGGAGCTTCATCTAATATTTTACCAAAATCAATATGTGAAAAATTGAACATTCAACCACAAAAATTTGTTGCGCGCATAGTTCAGCTAGATTGATCGCAAGTTGAAGTGATCGACGAATTAAATCAGGTTACCATAAGACTGTCATCTAATCCAAATGTATGTCAATTTATCGACATTTTAGTTGCATATATTCCAGAATTTTATGGCTTAATTCTTAGCAGAGATTGGTCAGAAAAAATTCATGGATACTTTGCAACTGATTGGTTGCACATGTGGCTTCCTTACAATGGTAAACCAAATCAGATAAAGGTTGAGCGAGAAAAACATCAGAAATACATAGTAACAAAACTGGAAGGAGAAAATGAACCGGTAGCATACAACAATAACATTATTGGCAATTATTCAGTTGATTCTTTCTTAGGAAATTTTAATGCTCATACTTCACCTTATTTAGAACATTCTGTTTTATCTCAAGTAGAAATTTTTTCTCAAACAGATAGTTCTAGATGTATTAATTTTGTAGATACTCCTGTAAATAAATCTTTATTTTGGAAGTTATTTTTTGATGGTTCTAAGTCTAATGAAGGAGCAGGAGCAGGATGCGTATTGATTAGTCCAGAGGGAAACAAAATTATGCTAACTTGCAGACTCGAGTTCGATTGCACCAATAATACTGCAGAATACGAAGCTTTAGTCCAAGGATTATATAAAGCAATTGAATTAGACATCAAATATCTACAAGTTTTCGGATATTCTGAAATTGTAATCAGAAAGGTATGCAATACTATACATTGTTTATCAGGTCATTTAAAGCATTATCAATCTTTAGTTCAAAATCTGACTGAACACTTTATAGCATTTAATATTTCATCAATTCCCAAACTCCAGAATGCTAGTGCAGACCTTCTAGTTAACGTAGCTTCCAAGCTCATTCCTGCAGAAGACTATAGCCCTGATCGATTTTCAATCGAATTAATCTTTAGACCCTCCCTGATAACATTACCAATTGGAGGATTTTCAACGATGATCCTGATATTGTAAGCTTCCTCACATCTGAAGGATCTTACACCAATCAGATAATTGATGAAGACCAACATGACAGACAATTGCAACAAGATAGCACTAATAATGCTATGCCAAAGTTAGTAGTCAAGTTAGAAGACCTTTATGATTTGAAAGATCGATTCAAAAGATCTACCAATTCAAAACTGCAAAGTTCAACTTTGAATTATGAATTAGTAAATCTAGGAATTGATACCAAACCACAGAATATCAACCTAGGCCTTGGTCTAGCTCCTGAAGAAAAATTAGCATATGTTCGTCTTTTGAAACAATACAAAAGTGTCTTTGCTTGGAACTACGATGAAATCAAAACTTATGACACTTCTATCATCCAACATACTATCCCAATGATAAACGATGAAAAACCTGTCCAACAAAAGCTGAGAAAGATCCATCCCAATCTAGAAAATCAGATCAAATCTGAACTCAATAAGTTATTGAAAGCCAAGATTATTTTTCCCGTTCGACATTCTAAATGGGTTTCCAATATGGTTCCCGTTAGAAAGAAGAACGGAGACATTATAATTTTCATTGACTTTCGAAATCTTAACAAAGCTTGCCAAAAAGATAATTTTCCTTTGCCTCCTATGGAACAAATATTGCAGGCAGTTGCAGGATCAGAATTAATGTCCTTATTAGATTGTTTCTCTGGTTATAACCAAGTGTTGGTCCATCCCGATGATCAATTGAAAACCACATTTAGAACCAAATGGGGCACTTATGCATATCAAAAGATGCCTTTTGGTCTGATCAACGCTGGTGCCACATTTCAAAGAGCCATGGACATCACATTCAAGGGATTAGTTAACAAATCAGTGGTAATTTACTTGGATGATATAACTGTATATTCCAAGAAACGAGGTAATCATATTAGAGATTTAAAACAGATCTTCCAACGTTGTCAAAGGTATGGAATTTCACTTAACCCAAAAAAATCCTTTTTTGCATTAAGTGAAGGAAAACTTCTTGGATTCATAGTGTCAAAATCTGGAATTCATATTGATCCTGACAGAATCAAGGAGATTTCTGAAATACCCCTACCCCATAACAAGAAAGCTATGCAATATTTCATTGGCCAGATTAATTTTGTAAAGAGATTTGTGCCAGATTTTTCAAGAATTGTATCTCCTTTACAAGCAATGATTAAAAAGAATCCAAACTTCAAATGGGGCCAAGACGAATATGAGGCATTCAATCTGATCAAACAAGAAATTGTTAATGCTCCACCTTTAGCAACTCCAAATTTTTCCGATCCTTTTATTTTATATACATTTGCCTCCGATAAATCATATGCTACGATACTCACTCAAGCAAATCAAGACAAGGCAGAAGCCCCAATTGCTTTTTTCAATTCAAATTTACAAGGGGCTGAGTTGAATTATTCAGATGTAGAGAAACAAGCTTATGCTGTTTTCAAAGCAATTAAATATTTCAGACCCTTTTTACTTAAAACCCATACAAAAATCATAGTACCGTTTCTAGCGGTAGGAAATCTCCTAATACATAAAGATGTGGGTGAGAAAAGAGCCAATTGGATTACTGCCTTACAAGAATATGATGTACAAATCAAACCAGCAAGTATTGTAAGAGGTCAAGGTTTTTGCAAAATACTAGCTGGAGCATCACTTATTTCTAAAAATCCATCTGCAGAGATACAAATGTATGAGGTAAGCCTAAACGATGTTGAATCATTATATGCTGATATCATATTTTATCTAAAGAATGGATATGATCCTCCAAATCTCAATTACACCAAGAAAAGAGCTCTAAGGTTAAAAGCTAAACAATATCAGCTCGTGAATGATGTTCTTTTTAGAATGAATTATGATTCTGTTCTCCTTAGATGTCTTGAGAAATATGAAGCTGAAAAAGTCTTGCAGGAACTCCACGATGGGCCAGCAGGTGGAAATTATGCTGGAGATGCTACTGCACATAAAATCCTCCGCGCAGGCTATTACTGGCCCACACTATTCAAAGACTCACATAGCTACGTAAGGAAATGTCAAGTTTGTCAAACCGCTGCTGGGAGACAAAAGAAACCATCATTGTCGCTGCAACCAGTCAACATTGAGCAGCCTTTTGATCAATGGGGATTGGACATAATAGGTGAGATCGTTCCTCACTCTTCTAAGCAACATAGGTATATCCTTACAGCAACTGATTATTTTACTAAATGGGTAGAAGCAGTTCCTCTCAATATGGCCAATGCCGAGCATATCATCGAGTTCATAGATCAGTTCATAATCACTAGGTTTGGTTTACCTTCTGCTTTAATGTTTGATAATGCATCATATTTTTCTGGTAATACTATGACTGAATTTGCACTCAAAAGAGGTTTCAAACTTAAATACTCTGCCAATTATTATCCTCAGGGAAATGGGTTAGCTGAATCTACAAATAAAAACTTAATCAGAATCATTAAGCGAACCATTGATCAAAATCATAAAAATTGGCATAAGTCTTTAATATATGCTTTATGGGCAGATCGAATAACGCAGAAAGCCTCCATTGGAACTTCTCCCTTTAATTTAGTTTATGGGAAAGAAGTGGTTCTTCCAACTCATCTAGCAATTCCTTCTTTGGCCTTAGTTCAATATTTTGATGAAGCACCAACTTCTTCTTTACAACTAAGACAACTGGAAATAATAAAGCTGGAAGAACAACGAGAAAAGGCCAAAATAACTCATGCTCATCACCAAGCATTAGTGAAAGCTTCTTTTGATTCAAACATGATATCCAGAAAGGACTTTCAGATCGGAGATCTAGTTTTAAAATGGGACAAGGCTCATGAGGAAAAAGGGAAACATACGAAATTTCAACAAATGTGGCTTGGCCCTTTCCAAATCGCAGAAGTCATAGGTCCATCTACTTTTATGTTACAGGATTTAACATGAAAAAGAGAATCTTTACCTATTAACGGACAGATCCTCAAAAAATATTTTCCATAGGAGATCATTCTTCTATTTTGTATAATAGTTTTCTTTATTTTCATAATAAAACCAGTTGTAAATGGTTACATTTGGAATTCACGAAAAAGATACAAATTATCTTTTAGATTTTGTTTTTTCACTTGTATAAATAGAATTCTTCTAGAAAATTGATCATTATTATTGAAAGATACAGTTAAAATCTTTAGGCCTAGAAATGATACTAGTTTCAACCTTGTAAATTTTGATAAAAAAGCAACCTTTAGTGGGAAATTGTTTTATATCAATCTAATGAAAGGTATTAATAACAAAATAAAGATTCTATGTAGAAAAGTTCTTTCCAAAAAACTCTACCATTGTCGTCCAGAACTATCTTAAGGAAACAATGACTTCCTCCCTACCTAGGAAATTACAATGTTCAGGGAATAATCCAATGATACACTTTAACTTAAAGAGTAAGAGGTCTCATCACGAGCCGACTTATCATGATCATAGATATTATAGCTTGCTGACTTTGCCAATACTGCATACCACAACAGGGCAATGACTCAAGATTGTTGCAATCAAAAGACAAGGGGTCTCATCACGAGCCAGCTTGTTCAGAAAATTTATAAATCAAGTGAATGGCATTGTCATAAATTGGCTACCAAACCAAGACATTGTTCTTTAAGGATAAAAAATAAAATAAAAAACAATGAATGTGGATATGGATTTCTCTTTGAAAATTGTATATTTCTCTAAGTAGGATATAGGATAATTGCTGGGTAATAGGTAACCCTGTCGAGGCTATAAACGCCTGTTGGCAGCAGAGGCTTTACCTACGACAAATGAGCATATTTAAAACTGATTTACAGAGAAGCCTTTGTTTTTATCTTTATAAACTAAGTAATGACTGATGTAGATACAAGGACTAGCTTGAGGAAGTAAACAGTCAAAGTTGAATATAGAAGAAATGAAATATCATTGATAGATAAAAGCATAATGTACTTTGTCTTTCTATAAAAAGGTTTAATTTTCTGAAAATTTTTCTATTTTGAAAGTTTAGAAAATTCAAAAGAAAAGCAGAGATAACTGGCTCTTCCGAGTAAATCGCCAATTGTTGTGGCCAGCAACAACCCCCCTTTTTTATTTAGTATTATCACTAATACTAAATAAATGGGGACCCTTAGTCAAAAAATGTTAAAAAAAATCGATTTAGTGCTTGTATTTCATTTTTCAATAAAACTTACTATCATAAACTTAGGAGAATATCCGTTGAAAAATCTAAAAACTTAAGTTTTATGATAGGATAGAATAAAATCATTCTTTAAAGAAATATCGCATCGCATGAAAGTAATGAATACCTCCTTACAAGCGGAATTCTAAGATTGCGAGATCGCGATACGAAACTACACATTAAAAAAACATTCATCGCATCGCATGCTTCAAATGTCATATGTTACGCTGAAAATTTCAAAACCGCCGATATGCGATGGCATATATCGCAAATCGCATTTCACATAAAAATATATTAACGAAGATTTGTCATTTGCTGCGATCCAGCTATTTTGCAATATTGCGATATTGCGATATTGCGGTATTGCAATTTTATGAGATTGCGATCTGCGATATTGTGATTTTGCGATGTTGCGAAGCAAATCGCAAATCGCCTTATCACAGATATTTAAGGCTCATTATACGAAAAAAATATTTCCATAAACCGAGACCTGGTTATGCGCTTTAATGTTAATCAATGAATTGGTTGTCAATCATTAGTGAAATATGGTTTCGTTCTCATCGAAGAGCTATTTCACGTAAGGTGGTATATTTTATACGTCTTCAGCATTTAAAACTTTCCCATCACCTTTTTTCTATCATTATTCTCACTTAATTCGTAAATTGCAGGAGCGAAGAACAGAGAACTATACAAAGCAATATTCAGGGTATAATGGGAAAGAAAGACAAGGCTCTGAGTTCTAAAGATAAAGAAATGAATCCCTTGTATACAGACACCGCCTGTAACAAAGACGCCGGTATTACTACTTGGGAAAGCATGTATAATCTACTTGAGGAAGAGAACCCCAGAGTAATGGAGGTTACAGCCACTGCAGGCTCACATGGGTCTTCTGATGCATCCATTATAGAGCTAGCTTGC
The DNA here is from genome assembly GCA_034641835.2 of Pinus albicaulis. Classification (NCBI taxonomy): domain Eukaryota; kingdom Viridiplantae; phylum Streptophyta; class Pinopsida; order Pinales; family Pinaceae; genus Pinus; species Pinus albicaulis. Next base: position 9,354 of record JAXQQM020090980.1, read on the forward strand.
TCATTCTTGCACTGGATAGCGGCAAGGCCCAAAATTCTTCCATACACGGATATGGTTAAATGGGTACTGGACAACACTGATATTACAAACAGAAAGTTTAAGACTCAAGGTCAAGAACTCATCAGCTCATTTACTCCACAAGATTTGAGACTCATGTATCATTTGTCGGAGCCACAGGAAATTTATAACAAACAGTTCATGGAGAAGTTTGCCAAAGAAAATGAAAACCTGGCAGAATGCACCAAGGACTGGTCGAGGAGAGACGAACCATTAAAAAAGGATAAACATGGTATGTATAGTACTGGTTCTTTCACTTATCCGTATTACTTTGCTGCTGCTATGCTCTGTAGGCTTTTTGGAAAGCCATATATTAATAATTTTTCATCTGAATGGCTACCATTATTGAATGCCAATGTTAATGCTATTGTTGTGGATTGGGCTAAGATATTATCTGACAACTTAGCCACTCAGAAATGGAACATATTCCCATTACCCCATCCTCTGAAATTATGCTCAAAATAGAGGAAATTCCTCCTCTTGATGTATTTTATAGTCCACAACACAAGGCAGTGGTAAGAAGACAAAGGAAGAAAATAAAATTGGAAAATGTGCTCTCTCATGATGCAGAACAATTAGATATCCTATGGTAAGATCCTACCACTGATCCAACTGAAAATATCACTAAATTATCTCAGATCATAGGAGCATATGCCTTTGCAGCCATTGATAAAGCATTTGAGGTACGACAATTACTGAATGAGAAAGAAGAACAAGTACAGGTTTTGCAACAACAACTGCAACAAGCCAACGCCAACAATGAAGCACAGAAACAGCTTGAAAAATTACAACAGGACTTCCAACAAATGCAGATAGGATACCAGAACAGTTTGGCTGAAAAAATAAAAACAGCTACAGGTTATGCAAGAGATGCACAAAGATGATCCCAAGCTTACATAATTGATCACATAATCTATTTCCTTAAATGATCAACTACTGCAGCAACAGGAAATGTTATGCCAAAGAATATCACAGTGGAACTCTTATGGTGAAGCAAGTGATAAAATCACTAATCAAGTCGTAGACTTACGACATGATTATGATTTAACTGATAAAAGAGTTACTGATTATTTGGCTTGGCAATAAACAAAGGAGAGGAAAAGAGAAAATGCACCAATAATCAATGACAATCACAAAGAAATGCTCTTTAATAATTGGGATGCACAAATCAGGAAAGCAGAGCAAGCGGCAGAAGAAGCAGCCACAGCAGAAAATAATGTTATTGATTGCATAAATGAAAATTTGCACAAGGCAAATTTGATCTTAGAAACTACTCCAGGGTATCTACAGAAAGCACAGCAACTGCAGACAGACTGGAGACAAAAGGTTCAAGAAAAGGTAGAATCGATTAAAAAGTTAACTAAGTTGAATTGGGATTCTTACTGGGCGTGTTTGGTAAAACCACACAGCCAGTGCATGACTCACAAATGTATCATCAATTCTGCCGAGAAGATGCCGCCAGCTCTTGCCGATTCTGTTTTCATAGGACAGTTAAAGTCAGAAATCGGCCAGCCAACTCTTCTCAAACAAATGATGAACACTTTCAATTTCAAAGAACAGATTCACAAGTAGTTAGTTGTTAGTTTTAATTTTAGATTTAGTATTAATTTTGCTTTATTTTTGCCTAAAAAGAGGACGGTCATTTAAACCGTATCCTACATTTTTGTAATAAATTATTTTTAGATTTAGTTAGTAGTATTTAAACCCTTCTCATGCATTTAGAGAAGGGTCTTGAAATTTGTCAAAAAATTGTCCTTAGAACATGCACTTTTGCACCCTCCGAGGAGATTTTGATGAATGAATGGAACAAGATTTATTGATATCTGCGTTTAATATCTACTACTGATGTTGCACTTTTGTACTCTTAGTGGATGTTGGATTAAGAAGAGATAAGTCATTATTGCTTGAAGCTCATGAGTAGAACTAGTTATAAATGGTACTTTTATCTCTTAACTATTTTTGCCTCTGTGTTAAAGTGATATTTATGTTCAGTTGTTTATGTATTAATGCTTGAATGCTTGAGTTATCATTTGGCACTTTTGTACGGTGATAGCTATTTGTTTATGCTTAATATATGAGTAGCTTATTATGCGATATGTTTTTCACAACTGTTTCGTCTAACTTTTTATACGAAGTGGTTTATCTTTATTGAATTCTTTTCTTATAACAGTTGAATGATATTTATTACCAATTTGTTATTTGAAATCATTTTAGATCGCATAACGGAAAGATTACATCCCGGTTAGTTTAGAATCAGATATTTCTATTTATTAGAATACAATTGCATGTTATTAGATTAGAGTTAGAATAAAAGCATTTTACTTAGGAACTTTTAGAAACAAAATATCGATTCTCAACACACACACACATATTGGGAAACTAGTCCCATTATCCCCAGTCGGACCCACTATACCAAACGGAAAAGGAGCTGCAAACCAAGGTCCGGACCGGGTGGGTATCCCCCTTGTTGTAGACCCAATTTTCGGGGCTTCAACACCCCCCCATCCTCTAAAGCGGTGCAAAGCCTGGGGTGAGAGAACATAACCCCCCCGAATAATTGGGATATAAAATTCTCCCTTATTTGTTCAACATAATTTACTCGTAGGGGAACTTGCAGCTGGATCGAATCCCTCAATTTCCAGCTTGTTCGAATTTCTGAGAATTCTAGAACAATATAGAGAGAAAAATACTCTCCTTCTAACACAGAGAAATTAAAAACAAAATTTGCTTATGAGAGACAGATATTGCACACTTGAAAATTCCTATTTCATTCACTGTAAAAACTAACTGCTACAATGAAGCTCCTTCCTCTAACAGAGGGATTTACAATGACTGCTACAAACGCAGTGCATAAAAAAAAACTAACAATCTGTCTAAAAAATGCACTCTGTATCTCACACAGAAAATGCACACTTTGTTTTTGCAAAATACTACACTGTTGTGTATAAACATTACACTGCCTCTCGGGATTTTTCAAAATATATATGGCGCAACATATATTCTTTTAATAAAAATTATATCTATAAAAGAAATAAAACTAAAACTATTTTAAAAACTCTCGGGGGCCCACATTACAAAATGCGCATATGCATAATACTCCAAGGTTTAAAACTTTTGACCCGCTATATAAAACATTAAACAAACCATAACAAAACTATAATAAAACACAACTTCGCAACCTTCCACTGGACTTCAAAACGACGATTAAACCGAACTTCATAAAAAATTCGCATTACAAAAGTCTCTGTTGACGTAAGGGTAAAATGTGATCCGAAAAGGTTTATAGATTGGTGCCTATAACCTTTCGAGTCCAAAAATGCCCCTTTGGTATGGGCCCAAAATGTGATGCAAAAAAGTTTACATTCCGACTCATAAACGGCTTCGGGTCCAGATTTGAGAACCTCGGCCCAACTCAAAAACTATTGCGATCCAATAACAAACCTCCATGTGTTGTGCTGAACTGGCGGTGGGGACCGCTGCTGACGTGGTTTGCGGGGACCACCATCCTTCAAACGAAAATTCAAATTCCCGCGTTCAAAAAAAAGATCTGTCTTCAATGTAAACTCTGTTTTTATTTCAAAGCTTTGTTTTCAAAATACAAAGACTGTTCAACAGTTTTAGCAAGCGGCCAGAGTACAGAAAACCTGGAGACAAAAAATGGAAAGCAACCATTGCAGAAATTACTAAAACAAATTTGGAAAGCGGCTCTGTACAAGGCTGCAGTTGAAATTAACATTTCAACACTCCCCCTTAAGTTCAACTACTGGGTTATCAGTCATACCCAAACATTTCCTTAAAAATTCAAAACTCTTCTGTCCCAATGGCTTGGTCAAAATGTCTGCAAACTGCTCTTGAGTTCTACAATGTTCTAAAACAATTTCTCCATTGTTCACCAATTCCTTGATGTAGTGAAACTTGGTATCAATGTGTTTTGTTCTTTTATGAAACACATAATTATTTGATAATGCAATAGCTGAGCTATTGTCACAATAAATCACTGTGCCTTTTGTTTTCTCTTAGCATAAACTTCTCAACATCCTTCTCATCCAAACTGCTTGACACGTTGCTGCTGTAGCTGCCACATACTCTGCCTCTGCTGTAGAAAATGCTACAATAGGCTGTTTCTTAGAAGCCCATGAAATGGCTCCTGAACCCATGTGAAAAATATAACCAGAAGTACTTTTCTGGTCATCTACACTTTCAGCCCAATCACTGTCAGTGTATCCAATTAATTCTGAATTTTTTGAAGTAGTATATAAAATTCCATACCTTTTAGTTCCTTTAACATACCTCAGAATTCTTTTTGCTGCTTGCCAATGTGCTTCTTTTGGCCTCTCCATGAATCTGGAAATTAAACTAACATCATGCATAATATCTGGCCTAGTTGCAGTCAAATACATGAGGCTGCCAACTATGCTCTTGTACAAACTAGGCTCAAAATCCTTGCTGATTTCCTCTTTGCTGAGTTTTAATCCCATTACTGTGGGAGTAATTGCTGCCTTGCAATCCTGCATGTTAAATCTCTCCAAAACTTCATTCACATACTTTTCTTGAGAAATAAAAATTTTATTTTCATTTTGCTTTACTTCTATTCCTAAGAAGTATTTCAGCAAACCCATATCAGTCATTTCAAATTCATCTTTCATGACCTTCTTAAAATTTTCAACAAGGTAATCATCATTACCTGTAAAGATCACATCATCAACATATAACACAACAATCAACATCTTACCATCTTTCTCCTTGATGTATAAGGTGGGTTCTCCCTCACATTTTTCAAATCCATTTTCCAGTAGATAGGAATCTATCCTACTGTACCATGCTCTTGGTGCTTGTTTCAGCCCATAAAGAGCTTTCTTCAATATGCACACTTTGTGCTCTTGGCCTTTCTTTTCATAGCCTAGAGGTTGTTCAATGTAAACCTCTTCCATTAACACTCCATTTAGGAATGTTGACTTCACATCCATTTGGTAAAATTTCCACTTGTTTTGTGCTGCTATGGACAGCACTACTCTCACGGTTTCCATTCTTGCAACCGGTGCGAAAGTTTCCTCATAGTCTCTCCCATGCTGCTGCTTATACCCTTTGACAACAAGTCTGGCCTTGTGTCTTTCAATCTTACCTTCAGCATTACTTTTGGTCTTGTAGACCCATTTAACTCCAATAACTTCCTTACCTTTTGGGAGTTCAACTAAATCCCATGTCTTGTTTCTTTCTATGGCATTAATCTCTTCATCCATAGCTTCTATCCATTTCCTATCTTTAATAGCTTCTTCAAAATGAATAGGATCATCAACATGACAATATAGAGAAAATAAAGAGTTTATACCTTCATTTGCTGCCTCTTTCTCATAAATGTCATTTAAATTTCTGAACATTGTTCCTCTTTCATTTGGTGTACAAGTGCTTGAAGTAGCACTCGAATCTCCTCCTTGTGGTGTGCTTGGAGAAGCACTCTCATTTCTCCTCAAGGGTGTCCCTTGTTGTCCTTGTGTTGGTGCTGCTATTGAGGGATGTATTTCAGCCATCTCTTCATCATCTTCATCATGAGACAAACAGTTTTTAACATTCACTGTTTTCTCTATGCTTCCATCCCAAGCTTCCTCTTCAATAAACTGAACATCTCTGCTCACAATAAACTTCTTGGTGGATGGGTTGTACAACCTATAAGCTTTGGATTCCTCACTGTATCCAATAAAAATACATTTCTCCCCCTTGCTGTCCAACTTCTTCCTTAGCTGATCTGGAATGTGTGCATAAGCCACACAACCAAAAACTTTCATGTGGGTGACTCCTTGCTTTGTGCCACTCTATGCCTCTTCTGAAACTTTGTTCATAACTGCTTTTGTTGTGCATCTATTTAAAATGTACGCTGCACAATGTACAGCTTCAGCCCAATAATCATTTGGCAAATGTTTTGCCTTTAGCATACTCCTTACCATATCCATGATTGTCCTATTTTTCCTTTCGGCAACTCCATTTTACTGTGGATTGTACCTTGCTGTAAACTACTTATGAATCCCATTTTCTCTGCAAAAATGCAGAAATTCTTTAGAGATATATTCACCTCCTCTATCAGTTCGTAGGACTTTGATATGCAGGCCACTTTGGTTCTCCACAAGTGCTTTGAAATTGCAGAATTTTTCAAACACTTCACTTTTGTTTTTCAAAAAATAAACCCAAGTTTTTCTAGTAAAATCATCAATAAAATTTAACATATAGTGGTTGCTAGCAAGTGATGGAGTTTTCATTGGTCCACATAAATTTGAGTGGACAATTTCTAAGGGTTCCTTTGCCCTTATGCTTTCCCAGATGGAAAACTTTCTCTGTGTTGTTTACCCAAGATACAACCTTCATAAAGGTTGTCCGGTTTCTCAATCAATGGTAATCCTCTTACCATTCCTTTTCTGTGCAGCAAGTTAAGACCTCCAAAGTTGAGATGTCCAAATCTCAAGTGTCATAACCAATTCTCATCTTTTGTTTCTCTTTGGAAAGCCTCTTGTGTCATTGCTTGCATTTCTTCTCCATTCTTCAAATTTGCCCTCATCCTGAGAGGGAACATTCTATTCCTTGTCATCTTCACTTCAACAATAAATTGTTTGCTTGGTGGTTTATCCATGATGGTGCATACATCATCTTCAAAGAAAAAATTGTACCCCTTTTGAACAAGCTGTCCAATACTTAAGAGGTTACATTTCATTCCAGGAACATAATAAACATCTGCTATGGATTTATTTTCTCCTTTCCTTGTTAAGACATTTACATCTCCTTTTCCCATAACAGAAACTTTACTATCTGTCCCTAATGTGACTTGTGACTTCACATTCTCATCTAACATGGAAAACATGGCTATGTTTCCTGTCATATGGTTACTACAACTGGAGTCTAGAAACCATAAATCTTCACTCTTTTCCTTAGCCATATTACAAGCTAAAAACAATTTATCTTGGCTGATATTTTCTCTAGTGAAATTTGCACTGGGTCTATTACCCATATCATGCTGCTTCTTCCTACATTCATTTGCATAATGCCCATATTTTTTACAATAATGACATTGGACATTGGATTTATCATACCTTTGTCCATGAGCATGTTGTTGTCCACTTTGCTGGCTGTTGCTTTGGCCTTGGTTCTGATTTTTATTGCTGCCCCTTCCTTGAGCATTTGCTGGACTATTTCTTCCACCTCTGTTTTGGCTTCTGCCTCTTCCTCTCTTGTTTCCTTTGCCTTGACCTCTTCCTCTTCCAAAGGACATCTGGGTCTTAAAGGCATGCTCCAAAGATGAGTTTTCATTTCTACCCAATCTCTATTCATGTGTCATCAGTGATGCATGAAACTCATCAACTGAAAAGTTTGTGAGATCCTTTGTCTCTTTTATGGTGGTGACTATCACATCAAACCTTGAGGGTAGGCTCCTCAATAGTTTCTCCACAATCATCCTTTCCTCAAGTGTCTCTCCATGAGACCTTATCTGTGTGACCATTCCAATCACATGTGTGAAGAATGAGTCAATGTTATCTGACTCCTTCATGCAGAGAGTCTCAAAATCTCTCCTCAGCAATTGTAGTTTTGTTGTCTTCACTTTCTCCATGCCTTGATAGGCTGTCTTGAGAGTTTCCCATGATTCTTTGGATCTCTTAGCTGCTGATATCCTTGGAAACAAACTCTCATGTACCGCTTGATACAAATAGAAGAGGGCTTTAGAGTCCTTCTTCTTATTTCTCTTCAACAAGTCCTTCTTTACCTAAGTTAAGGCATTAAACTTATTTTCATCCACTGGCTCATCAAAACCCTCCTCAAAAAGTTCCCATAAGTCTTGAGAGGCAAATAAAGCTCTCATAGTGATTGCCCAATAATCATAGTTTTTCCCATTAAATTTTCGGCGCTGAGCATTACCAATACTCATGCTAGTGCCGGCTCCAGCCATCCTTGCACTCTAACTATGCTTTAAATACTTGACTGTGTATTTATAAAACAAAATGACTGTCTTCAAACAATAACACAAAAAATTGTCTTGAGAATACCTTGGTTTCTTTTTGATTGAGCCTTCACTCTACTGGAGAAGCTGCTGCAGTAAAAATCCTTCCTTCAACTCCTTTTACACCTTCAAAGAGCCTGGACTAGCTTTGAAACCATGTTGGAATTTCTGAGAATTCCAGAACAATATAGAGAGAATGATACTCTCCTTCTAACACAGAGAAATTAAAATTTTGCTTCACAGGTAGACAGAGTTTCACACTTTGAAAGCTTTCTATTTCATAAACAAAAACTATTACAAAATATTCCTCACGGAAGGGATTACAAAAATCTTCTTTGCATAAACACGGTGCTAAAAACAACTCTATCTCATTGTTACAAAATGCACTCTCTGTTTTTAAAAATACTCTATCTATCTTCTTACAAAACAATACACTATGTCTTTCTTCTACTATCTTTTTATGCTTTGTGTATATTTTCCGCACTCTTGTGCATACAAATCTCTCACACACTTACATTAGCCTCACGGGCTTTTTCATTTATATATATCACGGCATACATTTCAAAAATAAAACTTATATCTATAAAAGAAATAATACTTAAACTACGTAACGCCCTTTCGGGCCCACCAATACAAACGCATATTTTATTGTTGAGGAGGTAAATCCCCTGCGCGGACAGAGGCGATCCCTACTAGCCCAGCAGGGGTCTAGCAACAATCAAACAATGTTATGACGCAAGCTCCTAGTTACGGATGGAAAGACTAAGAATAGAAGCCTACCTGGATTCCAACGCTATAATCTGAAGAAGAAGCGTCCTCGTTCTTCAGCCCCGGCAGATCACAATCCCTCCACGATCTCTACGGATGACCACCTGCACATGGAAGAAACGGACAGATACACGCATAGAAACCAGCATACGTAACTAAACATCAGTCAGAAAGGATGTTACTCGCATTAACATGATGGAAAACGGAGTGGAACCATAATCATAATCATCTATTAAATAACCAGCGAAGAGAGATTACAACCAAGTTCTGACGTCGCGGTCTCCTTCGGACGGGTCTCCGGTCGTCCACGTCTCGCAAAGCTCGCCAAGGAAAGGAAAACCTCTCCGAGTCTCGTGACAATGGTCTCCTTACTTGAGTCGGCCCTTAAGGGGGAAAGAGAGGATTCTTTACAACACAAAGGCTCTTGGGAATATGGAGATTCAAAGCTTAGGCACTTCAAGACTAGCTTGGCATGGATTTGAGCAGGCTTTTATAGATGGGGAAGGAGGGAGTTGGGATCCCTATTATTATGGGATTGGCCCTATCAACAAGGAAGGTTCTATGGGAGGTGGCAAAACCACTTCCCTTCCATAGAACTCCCGCAGCCAAACCTCCCAAATCAAGATAGGCAATGGTTTCTAAGTTTGTTGGAACTCAACTTTCACCATCTTTATTTAAAAAACAGTCCCTAAATTGGGTGGTGCGACTACTGCTCTATGACGGAGAGCGCCTAGGTTAGGCGGCTCTTTACGGGGATTTTTCCCCATTGCTGAGCGCGAGTGTCATTTTTTTGCCCGCGCCAATGCCAAAAGGGATGTTTTTCATGATTTTTGCAAGGAGATGTCTCAAGGGAAAATAAAACTCATGCTTAGAGGAATGCATTGATGATGTTTTCAAGGCATGACAATGTTCACAGGTCACAAAATGGGTCCTCCATTGTGCGGGACGGGGAATGGTAGGGATGGTGACAAATTACTGTGTAACAGATGCCCCCTAAAGTATGAGGCCCGAGAGAGAGAGGGGTGAAATGCTTTACGAGAACATGTTCAATCGAAGGCCCGCCGTCGAAAAACCTGCGCAGAAAGATACAACTGATATCTCAAGTACATGATGTATAAGTGGTATGGACGCAACCATCCGAAACAGAGTATGCTATAATCCGGATCCAGGGTATGGGCGCAACCATCCAACTAAGATCAAACAAATAGACTCAGGTATGGTCGCAGCCATCCAATCAGTGAGTCATGTACATAATGATAATAATCCACAATCGCAGCCTGGATTACAACAGACACAATCCGGGGTCTTGCTTTGCTCCATCTCAGCCCAACAGTACAAGTTCAAGCATGTGAATATGTGAGCCTAAGAGTCGAACATGCAAGAACATCGCGATTACCGGCCGACTGTGAAGGCTATTGAGATGCCTGCACCAACTACCAATAATGACAATGGCCCTCAAGGTACTACAGGTACAATCTACGGCGTGCGAATAAATGAGTTGACGTCGAACACCCGCAGAATCACTCGATCGGAGGTCAATAATGTAAACCTCACGTCGAATGCGATGAACCTGCCATTGAGGCATGCAGGCTCCAAGGTACCAGCAGGAGTCTCTAGACCAACTTCCTGGATAATGAGTTGATGTCGACAGGAAGTGACCTTGATCGAAGGTGGGCCATAATGATTCCCACATCATCGACACGAGACAGAGGAACATGATGTTATGTTGTGAATCAGGATCGTATGAGAAACAGAGGAAGGTTGATATTTGCAGAGGCCAACTTCTCTTTTGATAACAAGCTTAAAGGGGATAGCATATGCTTGTGATATAAGTCCGCCCTTCGGGCGAATCCATCCTAGTGCATTTAACGAGTCCTAGGAAGGAGAAACTCGGAGAACGTCGTTTCGACGAAATCCAATGTCATCGGGGTTTAACGAGTCTGACAAAGGAAGAACTCGGCGTCTTTTCATGTTTAGAGAGTTTGAAAAGACAGCTGAAAATAAAACTCCACAGGTCCCTTTTCGTAAATAGTTCCCCAGATCCGAAAAGGTAGAAAACAATATCCAGGAAAACCTCCTAGTCGCGATAGGCTAGGGTATTCCTTTTTCGTAATCAATCCATCCCAGCCTGAAAAAGGGTTAAACTTATACTGGGTGGATGTCGATTCGTGTCCATTTTAACGAGATCGAAACGACAAGGGCCTCGGCGATCTTTTCATATTTAGAGAGTCAGAAAAGAGCTGAAAGATGACTCCAGAGTGACTTTTTCGTGTATTTACCGAGTCCGAAACAGTATAAAATACAACTCGTTTCCACCTTTTAAGTCGCAAAAACCTGCCGCTGCACATACCCAACAAGCGTAAAATCCATTTTCGACATAATACATGAAAATATTTGACAAAAAATAACTTTTAAAACTCATTTAACGTCGAAAAGTTATAAATATGTCCAATGGTAAAAAATGAAATTACTTTTTACTATTTACCTTGTGGAGAGCAACAGTGGTCCATTTGGAGCAGAATCTTCTGACGGCGATTGCGACCAATCCAGGCAACCATTCAGCGTCTCGTCTGTGACAGGTAAGAGGCGCTCCTTTTCTCTTTCTTTCCATGCATTTTTAATGATTTCCCCTTAGAAATCAGCTCTGTAAGGGCACCTTTGAAATTTTAGGGCCGGGCTAAGTGGCGCGGGTATCGGGCACGGACCCGCGCCACTGAGCTCTTTTTACCAAAGGGCCCGCGCCACATGGCGCGACTGTTAGCAAAACAGTCGCGCCAGCGGCGGAACCCAAATTTCCGCCTAAAATTCCACTATTTATGCCAAATTTCTTGAATTTTGAAGCTCACAAAGGATCTAATTAGGGGTTTTGAACCATGTGAATGCAGATAAACAGTCAGAATGGCAATTGAATGGAAGGAACGGGAACACGGAGATGAGGACGAAGAGGCCATGCAAAGCCAAGTATGTATGAATGCTCTGAGAGACTGTGGCTTAAAAAAGTTCTTTCTCACGCCATGCTTACGAGCTCAGCCTGAGCTCCTCCAATATCTGATCAACCTCTGGGATGAAAATGACCAAGTATTCAGAATACGAGACCAGGTGTTGGAATTGGAGTTCGCTGACATTTATTTCGTTACTGGATTATCCCGCAGGGGTCCAATCCCTGTACTGACTGGGAGCAGACCATCAGGGGAGAAGATGGAAGAAGTAATGGCGCGAGTGTGCCGCGGGGCACAAACAGGAACAGGGAGTAAGAAGGTATACATCTCAACCATCCCTGACCTAGCACTGAGAGTTGTACTCCACACCATTACGCGGGCTGCTGGATCGCAGGCACCGCACGAGGCTACAAAGACTCAACTCTTACTAGCCTCAGAATGCATGGGTCCCCGACTGTATGACTGGGCAACAGCTGTCACCATCAACATGAAAAGGCAGCTCACAAAGTGCAAACAGAACAAACTGAAGCAGTTTGGGTATGGTTCCATCTTGGTATCGTTCATTCTGGAACGCATACCAACCTTCCAGGGCCGAGAGGCCCATGTGGCGAGTCCGGTACCACGAGAGCCGAGAATGGCTCGCTGGGCAGCACTAATGCCCAGATCTGGAGGCGGGCAACAGATGTCCTGGAAGCCCGAGTTCTTCAGGTGGTTACAGCGCCAACTGATCGTTGTGGAAGATTGGCCCTACGCGGGAACTGACTTTACAGGGGACCCAGATCTCCCGCTACCAGAAGGAGACCACTGGGATGAAGAGCTGGGTAAGACCTCATATTTTTGTTTTTATATTTATATGTTTTTTTTTTGTTAATACACACTTGTCTTAACACAATTATATATGCATGCAGATGTAGGACCTGAGAGACCAGCCGGGATGTCTCCTATCTTCCGGAGGACACAACTCGCCCCTGAGATCCAGGGGGAAGGTACCGGAGGAGAGGCACTGGTTCAGAACCTCGAGGGGATCGTCCATGGGATCCCAGACTATGCCCGACTGTCGGATGTACCGATGGAGTACCAGCGCCATACGGTGGGAGTTCCAAACCGGCTCCACCGAATCCTGAGGCGGCTAGTGCGTGCAGTGACGTGCTATCATGAGCACCATGCTTATTAGTCTCTAGGATTTAGCCACACCTATTTTTTGAGAGACACAGTGTCTCCGGATGTATTAAGACACTTATGTATATTTTTTGAGTTTTATGTGACACACTTCTATGTAAACATTTCGATATCTATATATATGCATATCTATTTCTGGATGAGTCTTCTTTACATGTGATGATGATTTATAAATTGCGCAAATGTCTATCTAACACCAAATTTGCTACTGCATCTGTTAATGTATTCAAGTGCCTGGGTATATGATGATATGTAATATATTCAAAATTCCTTTCCAGTAATCGAATACGCAAATACAATCGTAAAATGGACGGGTTTCTTACCGAATAGTGCCTGTTCAGCTGCAACACTACAAGCTGTGAATCTAGGTACATGAGCAATTCACGGATACCAAGGTTTACAGCCTCGGTTAATAACTCCAACACGGCGCTATATTCCGCGATATTGTTCGTGGTACGTCCTAAAAAAACACCTTGCAGGTTGATCAACTCACCAGCAGGATCGTAGATTACCCAGGCTGCAGAAGACAGATTCCTGGTACTGCGGGAGGCACCGTCCGCGAAACCAACAAATGGATGAATAGACATCTGCACAACCAGGAAGACCCGATCAGCAGAAAGATGTTTACAAAGCACACCACACCATGAACACAAATGACAATCACACACCTATGTACACACACCACACCAAGAAATCATTTCAGGCGTAGTACTTCTTAAGGTACAGCCCATTTCTGGGCTGCGCCAATGGAACTCCTTCGTATTCTATAAGCTCGTAGGCCCCATTTTTCAAAACACGTTTTACTATATAGGGACCGTGCCACATGGGCTGGAGTTTACCGGCACCAGGCTTATCATGTGCCTGATCGTACAAGAGGACTAGGTCTCCTTCAATGAAAGAACGGGGAGAAACAGATTGATCAAAATGAGATTTGACCCTCTTCTTTTGTGCTTCGATGATCAAAGTAACTAGACGACGGGTTTCATCCAACCGTTCGAGATACAGAAGACGCTCTTCCTCAGGAGAAGTACCCGGTAAGAGCTCCACAGCTAACTTAAGCGAAGGAATTTCGCATTCAACCGGCAAAGTAGCTTCCAGACCGTACACCAGTTGGAATGGTGTGAATCCGGTTGCACTTTTAGCAGATGTTCGGTACGCCCAGAGAGCTGAGAACAGTTGGAGATGCCAACTGGATTTATGAATCCCAACTATTCGTTGAAGCATAGTGACCAAAACCTTGTTCACCGCTTCAACCTGACCGTTCGCTTGAGGGTAGTATGGCGTTGAGCTGTCGTGACGCAGGCCCAACGCAGCTGTCAGCTCCGCCATCATGTAATCACGGAAATGAGTACCGTGATCAGTGACGATAGCTTGAGGAACCCCGAATCGTGCAATAACATGTTTGAATAAAAATGAAGCAGCCGTTCTTCCGTCAGCAGCAAGTGTAGGCATCGCCTCGGCCCACTTAGTGAAGTAGTCGACGGCGACAATGATATACGCATGCCCCCCGGCCGAGTGAGGGTTACACGTCATAAAATCTACGCCCCATTTCGCGAAAGGGCCGACGGTAATAACGGGATGCAAAGGCAATGGCGGCGCGCGCATCTTGCGCTGAAAAATCTGGCACGGATGGCATTTTCGGACTGCAGTGATACAATCCTTGAATATAGAAGGCCAGAAGTAACCTGCCCTTAGAATCTTTTGGGCAGTGGCATATCCGGACATGTGTCCACCACAGGCGCCACTGTGGCATTCATTCAAGACTTTCTCAGCCTCATCCAAGGTAAGGCATCGTCGGAGCACCGAATCTACTCCAATACGATATAGGGTATCTCCCACTATGCGGTAGGGTTGGGACTGGTGCCGAATCCGACGGCGTGTAGCTTTATCCAACTCAGACCGGAATGTCGCGGTCTGAAGATACACTATGATGTCCCCGTACCAAGGATCACGAGTATCGATAAGAAACAACGTTTCGTCCAGAATATGATCTTCAGAGTGTTCAGGAAGAGAGTCTGTAGGGAGAGAACAAATCAAATCCGCGAAGACCAGTGATTTAGTTGACTTGGCAGTGGTGAACTCCAAATCAAACTCCTGCAGGATGACGATCCATTTGGAGTACTTGCCCCCCAGCAATTGTCTAGAAAGAATATGTGTCATGGGGTTGCAGTCTGAAACCACTGTTATCGTGCGCAAAAGGATGTAATGGCGAAAGCGCTGTACAGCGTGTACGGCTGCTAAGGCCAACTTCTCAACATGTGCGTAACGCGTTTCCGGGTCGAGAAGGTTCCGAGAGAGGTAATAAACAACATGTTCATCACCGTTCTCGTCATCATGCACCAAGACCATGGCGATGGTGCTTAATGCGGCGGCTAGATACAAAGTAAAGTCGCGGTGGTAGTCCGGAGGACGAAGCAACGGAGCATTGACTAGCAATGTCTTCAGCTTCTCAAAGGATTCTTGAGCGATTTCATCCCAATGAAAGGGAACATTCTGCTTTAACAAACGAGTGAATCCTTTGGCCACCTCGGCGTAATTCGGGATGAAGCGCCTAAGAAAATTCGCTTTCCCCTGCAGACTCTGCAACTGATAAAGGAAGGAGGGTGACGGGAGATTTACAATGGCCTCAACCTTTAGAGGGTCGAGGCGAATTCCGTCTTTCGAGACTATAAAGCCTAAAAGACGGCCAGAGTCGACGCAGAAGACGCACTTATGAGGATTCAGCCTAATATTGTAGCGTCTGCAATGAAGAAATATCTGGCGAAGATGTTCCGGATTATCCTCTCGCTTACCCAAATGGGCAGGCAAGTCGTCCAGATAAGGCTGGACAATATGGCGAATATCATGAAAAGCATATGACATGGCACGTTGAAACGTGGCGCCAGCGTTCTTTAAGCCGAACGGGAGTTTTTTATATGCAAAAGTGCCCCACGGACAGATGAATGTGGTCTTATGTTGATCCTCAGGTGCAATGTTAATCTAGTTGTAACCTGAGAAACCATCCATTAAGGAGTAGATCTCACTTCCGGCGCAATCGTCGATAATCTGATCGATAAACGGAGTGGGATAATTGTCCTTCGGACAGGCGCGATTGATATCGCGATAATCCACACAGACTCGAATGGTACCCTGCTTTTTATCGACAGGGACGATATTGGACACCCATTCTGTAAGGGGGATAGGATAAATAAACCCCGCGTTCGAAGTTTTTCAACCTCTGCCTTGATAGCGGCGGCTTTCCGAGGATGCATGGGACGCAAGCGTTGGCGCACGGGTTTCGCACCTGGATAGGTTGGAATCTCGTGCACGACAATACTAGGATCAATTCCTGGCATTTCCTCGTAGGACCATGCAAAAACATCTCTGAACTCTTTGAAAAGTTCCGTATAGACCTGGATCTCTTCAGGAGAACAGGTCACACCCACATGAATGTTCTCAACAATCCCTGGTTTGACAGAGATGTTGATAGGAACCGTTTGAGTAATGTTACTCGGATTGCCTTCCGAAAAGACCTCATGCGTCAAGATCGGTGTTTGAAGAGGAGGGGAAGGAACCTGAGTAGCATAGCGCTCTAGACAATCCGTCATTTCCCCCAAGCTAGGCATGAACGAGGAACGATGATGCCCATCGCCCCAAGGTAGCTCCTCCAGAGACATAGTTTCAATTATAGCCTCATCTGAGGGAAAAGTCTCTCTAAGAGGATCAGGTGAATCAGCCTGACCAAGCCAGGGGGATTGTGAGTAGACGTCAAGAGCCATGCTCATCGGAGCATGCTGAGGAGGAGGAGGGTCCGATGCAGCAACAATCTCACAGTAGCTGATCTCTACTGGCGTTAAAGGCATGGAATCTCCAAACTCATATACCTGCTCAGGTGTAGGAATCAGCCAGGGGTCATCAGTCCTGGACAACATGTTGACTTGAGCGGTATTCGGTGGCGGCGCAGGGAAAATACCCATGAGGACTGGGTCTTTGAAACGACCAGGTCCTATGCTGTCTGGGGGATTCAGAATTTGATCCACATACGGCACGTTGTTCTCGGAGCTAGAGGTAAAAAATGACAACTGGTCTACCATGACAATCTTGCCCTCGTGAGGGAACTTGATGAATCGAAAGACAGTAGACGGCACGCAGAGCATGGCATGGGTCCAGCTGCGGCCAAGAAGTATATTGTAGTTGAGTTTAACGTCAACCACTTCTACTTCCAGGTTGACAGTTTTTCCCTGTAATGTAATCGCCAGACTCTTGAGAACTCCCAGGGGTTTAGATTCCCGGCCATCAAATGCCTCAAGGGCATTGGGAGATGACGATAAGGTTGGAGAGCCGATGGCTTTCCAACAAGCGGAGGACATAACACAAGTAGATGCACCCTCATCTACGACGGCTCTGTGAACGTTCAGACCGTTAATCCCGACTTGAATAACCAAAGCGATTTGATGTGGAAACCGGGGAGTAAAATTCTCCAGGTCAAAGGTGAGAAGGCTCGAGTCGGCGGGGTCAATACCACCGATGGCAGACAGCAAAGCCTTCCGTTGTGAAGGACAACTTTGAAGAACCTCAAGTGCAGACATGGCACATGGCGCCTGTGCCAGATCCTCAACGATGCTATAATTTTGAGCGGCACGAGCATTTGGATTATAAGAGGATCTTCGAAGAACACCCTTGGGAGGTGGCTTCACAACGGATTCAAGAGTTGGCTTCTCAATTTCCAATGAACCAGAAGCAGATGCGGGAGGCGGTCCATCAGCCACTGCCTTCCCGGGTGCCTGCTGCTGATTATTGTAATCCTTGGACCTCGTAGCGATAGTGATAGGTGCATTAGTCTTCACCATGAAAACTTGAGACCCAAACGGTACAGATGATGAACCTTGTTCGACCATCTGGGTCTGCTGAGATGGAAATGGCTCTTTTAAAACAGCCGGAGTTCCCTTTGAGCCTTTAAGAAGTTGACTGACTTCGGATCGTCTTGGACAATCTTTAGTGTAATGGTCACCTTCACGGATGAGGCAAGGAAATTTCGGCTTACGTTGTGAGCCATCCTCAGATCGAGATTTAGATTCCGGTTTTGGGGCATCAGATTTTGATTTGCCTTTGCCCTTCTTCTTCCCCTTGGAGGACTTGTCCGCAGGATTGGCCTGAACGGCATTTACCTCCGCGGTTTTACCAGAATCGGATGAGGCGGGATTAGCAGAGGTATTGTTGGAAGAATTAGCCTTCTGCTTCCCATTCGAAGACTTCTTCGAATTTTGAGAGACGGAACCAATGACACCATCCACCGTAGGGGTGGGCGGGGCCTTTTTGGCTCCGGGCCGTGGAGCATCAGGCAGGATGTCATAAAGCGTGCCAGATTGTGAATAAACAAGATCCAAGTACTGGGCACGCGCGATAGCTTGTTCCTCTGTCACACACGCTCCCATCGCGATATCCTGAGCGATTTTATTCACAAAGGAGGTGGTGAACCAGTGAGTCAAAATCTGATCGGGTATGTGAAACTTAATCAGTCGACGACGGCGCCGCCACTCATGGATGTGATCCGAGATGTGAGTGGCCGAGTCCTGCTTCAGGGAAGACAGGAGGTGCGTCCCAGTCTCATACCGGACTGGTAGCTGGAAATGCGTGAGGAAAGCCATAGCTAACGAGTTGAAATCCTGAAAAATACCACGGGATAGCTCTATGTACCACTTAGCAGCAGCTCCTGTTAACGTACGCTGGAAAAGACGCAAACGAACCGAATCGTCAGTCCAAGAATTAGACGAGCACCAGAGGTGATACGTCATCACATGCGCCTGGGGGTCTTCTCCAGATTTGCCCTCAAACTTGGGACAGTCTCCTGGTATCTTGGTCGGAACCGGGGGCCAATATGGATTATGAGCAATCGGATCATTGGTCAACTTCGAAACGTCAGGTAGATCCAAGGTAGCCAGGAACGGCAATGGAGGGTTAATTCCCATGCCAGTCCCAGAATAAGGTCCGGTACCCATGCTCCACGATGGTTGTGAATATCCTTGCCCCCATGGGTTCTGTCCCGTAGGATTCTGACCGTGAGGGGCATAATTCGTATAGCCAGACTGATTTGATTGCTGGTAACCATTGTGTGGGGCCTGATAACCAGGGTTCGAGCCCTGATTAGGCGTCTGCCCCGTATAAGCAGCGTTTGGATTTGGCTGCTGAGCATAGTTAGAACCCGGTGGAGGAGGATGATACTGAGAGCCTCCAGAGTGGTTATAGTTCGGTTGAGATTGACCATGAGGATAATAACCACTCTGAGGATGAGTAGACTGCTGATAAGTGGAACCCTGCGGAGCCTGGTGCGTAGGGCGCAGCTGTTGATTTGGCTGCGGCATTGAGTGAGCAGGCTGGTGAGCAGAGTGGACGGAATGAGAGGGTTGACCTGAATGAACAGGTTGACCCGAGTGAGGGGGCGGCCCTGAATGAACAGGTTGGCCCGAATGAGGGGGCGGCCCTGAATGAACAGGTTGGCCCGAATGAGGGGGCGGCCCTGAATGAACAGGTTGGCCCGGATAGACAGGCGGCGCTGGTTGCGCAGGCTAACCTGGTTGTAAGTGAGCCCCAGGTTGCACCGAATAAGCCGGTTGGCCTGGAGGCGGGACACCAGGTTGTACCGGATGACCCGGTTGGCCTGGTGGTGGAACAGGACCGGGTGCTTGCTGGAAACCAGTTTGACCTGAAGCAGAACCATAAAGTGGTCCTGGCTGATACGCAACGTTAGAGACAACAGGATATTGCGGTTGCATCGGTAAAGAAGGCTGGATTTTCCCCCCAGGTCCATAGGCCGGTCCCTGTTGATACCCCGGCTGAGGCTGAGCAGGTTGACCAGCAGGGTTATAATATGGTCCTTGCGGATTATAGAATGGCCCTTGCTGGCCCGCAGAGTAGCCTTGAATGGGCTGCCCCTGTGGGTCGTACTGATAGCTAGGTTGTCCTGCAGGTTGACCTTGGAAAGGTTGTGCCTGCAAGTTCTGAGCCTGGTTGTACGTTAAACCTTGAACATAAAGATAGGCCTCAGGAGCAGGGAGACGCAAAATGTCCCCATGCTCGTCAAGCTGACCCGGAAAACCATACACGGGAGTGCCGTCTTGTGCATAGTGCGAAAAGAAAGACCGATAAGGATCTTGGGGGAGCTGTCCAGCTCCGGCGTTCGGCTGCTGTAAAAACAACCGATACTCCTCCGGAGAGATATTCTCCGGTATAGCAGTGGCTAGATAAATGTCCTCTGGAGTTGGCCCAGATCTAGAAGCAGATGCTGAGGCAACAGCAGAAGAGGCAGCCACACAAACAGTGGGTCGCACGGGAACCGAAGTGACGGGCGTCGAAGGAGACACCCCGGGCGTAGTGGCAGCTGGCCTCGAAGCAGGAGATGATATTCCCATAGAGGCAGCAGCTGAAATAATCTGACCCAGAGATCTGTATCCCTGTGGCAAAGAAGGACCAGCTGA
Organism: Pinus albicaulis; assembly: GCA_034641835.2. Classification (NCBI taxonomy): domain Eukaryota; kingdom Viridiplantae; phylum Streptophyta; class Pinopsida; order Pinales; family Pinaceae; genus Pinus; species Pinus albicaulis. Next base: position 29,729 of record JAXQQM020090980.1, read on the forward strand.
CGATGTGGTAGCCGGCTCAGACTCGTCTCCCTCAAACAATCTACGAGGGATGCGCTGGTAGTCGTCAGACCCGGGAATTTCCTCACCAGAATTACTCATGGTTGATCCCGCCGTTAAATCACGCAGAAGACGGCGAGGACTAGGAGGAAAAACAGCAGCAATAAACGGTGAACCCGATGTAAGAGAAAGGAAATCAGCTCCTAATCTCAATACAGACACAGGGTCCGAAAAGGGCCAGTGGAACTCAACTGGCTCTCCAAAGGGTTGCTCGGCGAGGACCGGTCCCCCGTCAGGGAACTCGGAAACAACAGGCTGCTGTGGTTCAACAGAAGCCTCAGAAGCCTCTGAAGAATCGTCCGTGTAAGGACTACCAGTAGACGAAACCGAGGGTTCCGCCACCGTGACAAAAGACTAGAAGAAGAGAGCACATACACACACGGGCTGAAAATGAATGAAGACACACGATCAAACAGTCACAAGCAATATCTAAACGGGTGTGTTATCGTGGGAGATTGATTTTACCACATTGGAAAATAAACAAATTCTACCGTTTCATGTTTTAAGAGTCGAGAAACGATAAAAAGATGACTCTATCTCTTTCAGAGTTGATACAAGCGTGAAAGGACAAGCGCTTGACGGTCTTTTCAAGTTTAGGGAGTCAGAAAATACCAAATGACTACTCAGGAAAAACTAGGCACAAAGGGTGTACCAAATATCCGTGAACTGCAATATACACCTTGGTTTCAAAAAATGAAACAGAAATCGACCAAGGACTTTCCGTACGTGCAGGTAGTCTCCCCGAATGCTGTGTTCGGTGTATCACGGGTATAGGGCGGCAGACTCGGCTTCCTATGGATAAAGGATTGAAAACCTATGGGGGTCTCCCTTTATATACGCGACGGTACGGGGAGCGCAAGTCCGTGCTAGCGCTGTCTAAAGCCAACAGGCGAACGACAGCTGCTAGGTTTAACGACGCCGGAACACGTCTCTAGCCTAGACCTTCTAAATATGTTGCGTTAAGTTCCAATGTTGCCTTAGGTTAATTGAATAAATTTTACAGTTGATCTTCAATTAAGTTTCAATTTCCAGGCCCTATCGTGTGTAGTGTCTCCTAAATGCAAGCTATATGCCACGGTGCAACATTTCGTTCGATGAAAACTAGTTAAATGAGAGTTGAGAGCTTTTATACAAACGAAATGAATGGAATACAAACAAGAATATCTCTAATGCAACTAATGCAATTGCACACTTTTCATCCAAACACTAATCACTAGCAATATGGAAAAGATCACAATTTGCACTAATTTAACAAAAGCAAAAGAGATTATTTTTTTTGATTTTCAATGTTTAATGGCTAATGTGCACTGAAAACAAAAGGAACAATTTGAGAAATGATATCTAAGAGAGCGAAGCAAACAACATTCACTCAAAGAAGCAAGCAACCAAATCTCTAAATCGACCCAAAGTCCCTCAAAGCAAAGAAAGACTCGAAAACACCCAATGGACCGTGTGATCTAGGTCCAAAGCAAGGGCAAACGAATTCTGAGTGAAAGAATGAACAATCACTCAAAAGACGCAGCAAAACAACCAAAGACTGTTAAGAGAGCGTGGAGAATCAATCAACAAGTTGACAGGACAATCAAGACACCAAAACTCCCAAGGAGGGCTCGATTCACTATGCCACTAGATGCCCTAGGGCTAAAATCGTGAAATCGATAGACAAAGGCAAACAACCAAAGGATAGCGGTGAATTCCAGTCAAACAAGACTCCAACACACTCAGACAATCAGGAAATCAAGAAGAAAAGTACTGGTCAAGCTCAGAAAGCCAAAAAATGAAGAAACTCAAACAAGTCACAGGGGTGGCGCGACTGTGGCCTTGAAACTAGCGCCAGAGGCCGAGTGGCGCGACACAGACAAATGCAACAAGCGCCAAGTGGTGCGACTGTCGGGTTAAAAACCGCGCCAGTCGAGTTCTTCAATAAAAATTAAAAAACAAGCTATTCTAAAAGTAGACCAATACAAGCTAAGCAAACCAAGAGGCTAAAATAATGAAAGAATCCAACTCAGAAGGTTCATCAAGCAAGGAGAAACAATCAAAGCGAACCAATCATAAATGGGACAAGGAAAACCGGACGATCCCCAGTGGAGTCGCCAATTTGTTGAGGAGGTAAATCCCCTCTGCGGACAGAGGCGATCCCTACTAGCCCAGCAGGGGTCTAGCAACAAACAAACAATGCTATGACACAAGCTCCTAGTTACGAATGAAAGACTTGGGATAAGAGCCTACCTGGATTCCAACGCTAGATCTGAAGAAGAGATGTCCCCGTCCTTCAGCCCTGGCAGATCACAATCCTTCCGCGATCTCCGCGGATGAACACCTGCACACAGAAGAAACGAACAGATAGAAGCATAAGAACCAGCATACGTAACTAAACATCGGTCAGAAAAGATATTACTCGCATTAACATGATGAAAAAAGGAGTGGAACTATAATCATAGTCATCTATTAAAATGATAAACGAATAGAAGTTACAACCAAGTTCTGACGTCGCAGCTTCCTTCGAACGGGTCTCCGGTCGTCCACGTCTCGCAAAGCTCGCCAAGGAGAGGGAAACCTCTCCAGAGTCTCGTAACAATGGTCTCCTCGCTTGAATGGGCCTTAAGGGAAAGAAGGGATTCTTTACAGCACAAAGGCACTTGGGAATGGGGAGATGCAAAGCTTCAGCACTTCAAGACTAGCTTGCCATGGATCTGAGCAAGCTTTTATAGATGGGGAAGGAGGGAGTTGGGATCCCTATTATTATGGGATTGGCCCTATCAACAAGGAAGGTTCCATAGAAGGTGGCAAAACCACTTCCTTTCCATAGAACTCCCGCAGCCAAACCTCCCAACTCAAGATAGGCAATGGTTGTGAGTTTGTTTGAACTCAACTTCCGCCATCCATATTTAAAAAACAGTCCCTAAAATGGGTGGCGCGATTGCTGCTCTATGACAGAGCGCCAAGTGGCGCGACCTCTTCACAGGATTTCCCTGATTGGCGCGAGCACTGAACTGTCTACCCGCGCCAATGCAAAAAGAGCTGTTTTTCATGGATTTTGCAAGGAGATGTCTCAAGGGGAAATGAAGTTCATACTCAGAGGGATGCATTGATGATGTTTTCAAGGCATGACAGTGTTCACAGGTCACATAATGGGTCCTCCATTGTGCGGGACGGGGAATGGTAAGGACGGTGACAAATTCTTGTGTAACAATGAAACGAATCAACTTATCAGCAGGGGTCATGTCCAGGATATTTTGCTTGTGCGCTTGACCAGGTTCGTAATGTCACATTTTGTAAGTTCCTTTATAGTTCATAATTCAATATTAAGCTTGTTCATGATTATTATCTAGGTTTTTTTGTATGTGTTTTTTCATCTATTTGATTGTAAGCAACTCTGCATGTTTCCTGTTGTTCACTATGATTTCTCCCATTACCACTCCCAGGATGAATCCGAATTTATTGTTACATAGGTTACTTTATTGCTACTATGATTTCTCCATTTACGATTTCATAGGTTACATCATGTAAAGTTGTCAATCTCAGGTTGGTGATGAGCTTTAGTTCTCCAAATTTGGGGCTTTTTTGATATTTTCTCCCTCATGTCATTCCTGCATCACCTCATTGTTTGAGCATGCCAATTTTCTACCACTTGTACCAATTGGCACATGTCAATCTCTGAGTGGTGCCACATTTCACCTATTTTCGGTGAGAGTTTAGGGTTTCTCTAACATAGCTTCAGAAATCCGATTCAGTGCCTGCTTGAATATTGTCACATAATACTTATGGTTTGGATTGATGAGCATGTTTTGAATGGTTGGTTGATTCATAAGAACCACCCATAAATCTCCCTTCCTCTAACATAGAGAAAATAAAAATTTATTTGACAGGAGACAGAGTTTCAATACTTTGAAAACAAACTTCTATTCCCTTCAATAACTCAAAAAAAACTATTACACTACTTCCTCACTGAGAGGGATTACAAAATTATGACTGCTACAAAACGCAGTGCATAAAACCAACTCACTGTCTGTTCAAAACAAACATACTCTGTCTCTAAAACACTCTGCTGTGTTTTTGCCTTTCGCACTGCTGTGCATACACACTTAAAAAGTTACACTCAGTCTTTCACTTTTTACACACTGCTGTGTAATAAAAAATTTACATACTGTCTATAAAAAAAAATACCAAGCTTTTTTGTCCTTTTTATTTTTATATGCCGTAACATATAAAACATATTATAATAAACCCTCTTTAAAAAAAAATAAAATTAAAACTAAATTCTATGGCCCACCTTTCATTTCGCATATGATATATATATAACATATGTTTAAAACATATGTATATATTAAATTATCAAAACATTAAAGAACCCTTTCCGTCGGACTTCAAAAGTCTGAATAGATTGAATTTCAAACCAAATTTGCGTTCCAAAATGGGATGCTGACGTCTGCCTAATTTGTAACGCAAATTCTCAATCCAATGTACCCTATAAAAAATTCGGGTTTGGTTTTCAGGTTTTCAGATTCCCTTCAATTTCATGCGATCCAATATTAATGCTCCACGTGTCCTCCTTTTGAATTTACAAAACTGTCGGGTAAATTTCTGTTTGGTGAATTGCGTTAATGCTGGTTGTTGTGTTTAAATACAATCCTGTACAGAAATATGGCTGCGGCCGTCTACAAAAAAAACTTGCAGGAATTTTAAATGCTGAATTAAATTTCTAGATGGCATGCAAGCAACCTCCAAAAAAAATGTTGCTGCTGCATCCGTCCTTCTGCTGCAGCAGTTGAAGTTAAAATTCAACAGCACAGGGTTTAATAAGTGAGGGTGTAAAGGTAACTTTTTGTCGATAGTACTGGATTAAGATCATCTATTCAATTTTGTAGGGTCTTATGGTGTTTGGTTTTTAGTTTTGGGTTGAGATTATTGAGTCTAAGATAGTTTTTGAGTGAAAAAATTGCTATCAGGTATTAAAAATTTTTGGTTCTTTTGTCAAAATTTATGAGCTTGTTAGGAAATACAAAACTGACAATGGTTGTATCTTAAATTTGTGGAAAATAATTTGAAATGAAACCTTTTGTTTAGGTTGTTGCAGCAGGTGCAAACCCCATTCAAATTACTAGGGGCATTGACAAGACAATAAAGGCCCTTGTTTCGGAACTCAAAATTTTGTCAAAGGGGGTAAACGCTTGCCTTTTGAGTAGGCTGGTTTTCCTTTTTGCTGATGGTTTGGTGTATCTAATTGAATTAGTTGCCTAAGGTATTTTTGGTTGCAAACTCCTTTTCATTTTTCATACGGTATTGGCCTTGTGGAATACATTTGATTGTGTGGTCTTGTTAGATCTACAACATTTGTAGTTGTTTAGTCTTATGGCCGAGGTGCACTTTTATTATGGAAATAGTTGATGCAATATTGTCATTTAATCCTTACTGCAGGGTAGCATGTTGAGAAGTTTTTGTGAAACATTTGGTATTCAAAATGACACTTGATCTTATACAGCATCATGCACTTGACTTCAAAATTTATATTCAAAGTGTGCCAGACAATTCTTGCAAATTTTCAAATATTTAGGTTGTTTTAAACCATTATCTTTTTCATGTATTGGATGCTGAAAATGTGAAAAAGACTTTGGTATGAAACCAACTGGTGAATAATTTCCGGCACAACAACCACTTCCAAGACATGATTTAGAAGTAGAACAAATGTGCTTATGAAGCATAGAAAGATATCCTTGATGCATTGTCAATGTTTGGCTAGGGTTATTTTGGAGAAAATAACTCCTTATTCCTAGAATAGTGATCTTCAATACAAGTAAATGCCAGAGAAGAGAGATCATCGTGTGACGCAACAAAACTGAAATTGGACCCCCAAGGAGAGTTGGTGTGTCTACAATCGTTGTGTCAGCATTTTCCCTTGGTGTACCCCGTTCTTTTCCTCCAGCCTGAGTCTTAATTGACTTCTTCTTTCTTCGGGTTTATTTATCAAATTCGTAGAATTTGTTAAATAAATACTATCCACAATGGTTGGACTTTAATTTATATTCCCGACTTTATATTATCTCCAATCCTTATAACCAATGTTTAACTTTCAACACTTTTTATTTATACTCCACGTTTCTTTTTAAATAAATAACTTGTAGTGAACTTTCGGCTCTATATTTCACCACCCAGCCTTACAACAATCACCCTCCAGACTTATGCTAATTATCCGCCAATCGTTTAATTAAACAATTTCATTATACTTCGGCCCCACCTATATATA